>NW_006498220.1:1693120-1706544 GCF_000471905.2 Amborella trichopoda
ATCGCACGGTTACAATTGTCTAGTAGTGTTTTATTTTTTATTTTTTATCTACAAATCGAAATGATTTGAAATTTGAGGGTATTTGCATCTTATTGAGGCGTATCAAATAAAAATATAAAAAATATTATTCGTGAAAAATAAATCGACCAAAATACCCCTAAAACTTTTTGGGGGTAATTTGGTCAATTTTTTTCATGTAAAATGTTTTTTTGTATAATTTTCGAATATTCCTATATTTTTGATGAATACATGTTCTAAATTTCAGGTCATCCCGATTTGTAAAAAAAAATGAAAAATGAAACACTATCGGACAATCGTGACTGCGCGATGAACTTTGGACCGTGATGGGGGTAGGTAAAATCACTGTTTATTTTTACTTATAGGTGTTGCGTAGTGTTTTCCATATATATATATATATATATATAAAACATATTCATGTAATATAATATATGTATAATTTATTGATAATCTCTAATATATTTTATTATGTAATATATTTTATTTATATCATAAATATTTATAATATTATATATAAATAAAAATATATATTAATAGAATAAATATAAAATACAATATATGACATATTTGTAGCATTTGTATAATGCATTTCTCGAAAATCATGTTTGAGGCATTTGTATGACATAAAATTTTGCACACTCTCTTCATTTCAATAATCAATCCAAAAAAAAACAAAATTCAATTTGAATCTTAGATATGAGTAAAATGAGTCCCTTCCAATAATGAATCTAGGCCATTCATTTGGTGAATTAAAGATCTTAGCCTTTACAACTCAAAATCATTTTTTTCCTTTTTTAACAAGAAAACATGCAATGGTTGCATAGTATTATTATTCAATAACTTTAAAAAGCCATTTTAGGACCATTTGTTTGATCCGAATTTTAAAATATACACTCTTTTCATTTTAATGAACAATATTAAAAGAAAAAATTGAAAACGCAATTGAGAAAGTATTTTTTTATCCCAATTAACCCATACCATCCATTTTGGTATGATGCTTGGATCTATACCTTGGAATGTTCTTTTTTATTTCTAATTTTTTTAGATAATTTTATGGGAAAATATCCTCGTACTCCTTATTTTTTGTTTTCATATCTCAATAGACCCAAAGATTTAAAATATATCTCCTAACCCCCTAACTAACTTTACCCACTTTTATCTTTTTTTTTAGCCCTAACAAATATAAAGAAGACATGCTCATTCTAAACCCTTCATCTCTTTACGTGACATATTCCTTCCAAATTTTCTCTCTGTAACATTCAACATATTTGTCTCACCAACAGGGGAGCGAAAGTGTGAGAGATACAGGGAGAGAGAGTGGGAAAATAAGTAGAGAGAGATTGGGGAAAATGGTATTTAGAAAGGATGTCTTTCTTATATTTGTTTGGGGCACAAAAATAAGTTTAAAGAGGATAAGGTAAGCTTAGGGGATTAAAAGATAAAAGTGCAGTCTAGGGCCATGCAACACGGACCGAGGCTATGCAATTTAGGGTCGTGCAGCATGGATCGAGGCTGTGTAGCTTAGTGTCGTGCAACACGGACTGAGGTTGTGCAGTTTTAGGGTCGTGCAGCATGGACCGAGGTTGTACAGTACGGATTGAGGCTGTGCAGTTTAGGGTCGTGCAGCACGGATCGAGACTGTGCAGTTTAGGGTCATACAACACGGACCTAGGTAGTGCACTTTAGGGTCATGCAGCACGGACCGAAGCTGCACAGTTTTGGATCGTGCAGCACGGACCGAAGCTGCGCAGTTTTGGATCGTGCAGCACGGACCGAGGCTGTGCAATTTGGGTCGTGCAACACGGACCGAGGCTGTTCAGTTTATGGTTAGGCAATACGAGCCGGGGCTATGCAGTTTAGAGGCGTGTAGCACGGGTCGAGGCTATGCAGTTTAGGGTCGTGTAGCACCGACCGAGGCTGTGCAGGTTAGGTTTGTGCAGTAGGGATCGACGGTGTGCAGTTTAGCGTCGTGCAGCACGGACTGAAGGTTTGCAGTTAGGGTTGTGCAGCACGGACCGAGGCTGTGCAGTTTAGGGTCGTGCAGCATGGACCGAGGTTGTGAAGTTTAGGGTCAGGCAGCACGGTCCAAGACTGTGCGTGTAGTACAGACCAAGGCTGTGCAGTTTAGGGCCTTGCAGTAGGACTGAGGCTATACAGTTTAGGGTCGTGCTGCACGGATCGAGGCTGTACAGTTTAAGGTCATGCAACACAGATTGTGGCTATGTAGTTAGGGTCCTGCAGCACGGACCGAGGCTGTGTAGTTTAGGGTTATGCAGCACGGACCGAGGCTGTGCAATTTAGGGTCTTGGAGGACGGACCAGGGCTGTGCAGTTTAGGGTTGTGCAGCACGGATCAAGGCCGTGCAGTTTAGGATCGTACAACACGGACCAAGGCTGTACAGTTTAGAGTCGTGCAGCATGGACCGAGACTGTAGAGTTTAGGGTTGTGCAGCAGGGACCGAGGCCGCGAAGTTTGGGGTCGTGCAGCATGGACCAAGGCTGTGCAGTTTAGGGTCGTGCAACACGGACTAAGGTTGTGCAGTTTAGGGTTGTGCAGCACTGACCGAGGTAGTGCTGTTTAGGGGCGTGCACCACTGACCGAGACTGGGTCGCCATGTAGGTGGCGCTCCATGGGGAATAGGTTTATCGATGGCAATCCAACTCCCTGGGGATAAAATGGTTAAGGCCATACACCAGCAAACGACTCAGATGGAGAAAATGGCCCAACGACGGATGGCGAACGGAACCATACTTCACTAGGGCTTAGGGGGGCAAGCATGGCTCCTTGGGGTGAAAGATGAGACTCTATGGATAATTGGCTTTCGACACGTAAGCCAACTCCCTAGGGATAAGATAGCTTGGTGTGAAACAGACCCACCAGAAATTGAAGAGGTAAGATTGACCCTAACTCCACTGGGGATAATGGTCTGCAGTATGGGCGTGACTTCTATGGGGATGAGGAATAATGGCCTGCTCCTGACTCCATGAGGGATGATAGGACACGGCTCTGGTGCAGCGGCCTGGGTGCAACTGCACTGGGGATGACAAGTCACGGCTTCAACTGGAAATGGGTGACAATAGATGGCTTGAAATACAGTTGGCACTAGGTGTACCAATAATTGTTTCTTGTGAGTGTTCAATTGGCACTATGTTCTCAAAAACACAACCGACACTGTAAACAAGCCGTGACATTGTTTGAACACAACCGGCTCTAAGTAAATCGGCACTAAGGTCGTTTAAAATTCACCCGACGCCAAGTCAACTGGCACTAGGGTTGTTTGGAATTGACCCTATGCCAAGTCAACCGGCGCTGGGCATGGAATGATACTTGAGTCATGACCCGAGTCTGACCCGTTTCGGCCCATTGTCGTTCGGCTTCCCTTGGACGCGACTGGGATTCTCAGTTTGTGAGGGTTGTTCGAGGGTAGCACAGGCTACAAAAGGGGGGCAACACCTCGTTTTCTTCACTTTTCACCAAGGGTAAATAAACTTAAACAAAAGTTTTCTTTACAAGTGAGGAGAGGGTGCCTGGATGAAGTTTTGGCTAGCAGTGGCATTCTCGGTGGTTTTTGCTGTGATGGCCTTCGGCGAGCAGACTTTGCTAAGGATTTGGTGAAGTTGCAAAAGAAGTTTTTAGCATAGAGGAATTTCTAATGGAGGGAAGAGCTCCGATCGTGCTATTTTTTTTAGGGTAGACGAGGCGAGAATTGCAGTAGTGAGAATTTTCGCAAGTTTTGAATGATTTGTTCGGTGGTTTTAAGGGCTTCCCGGGGACTTGGGGAAAGTTTGCAGAAGTTTTTGGTGAGGTTTTGGTGAAGATCGCACCAAAACGCAGGAGAGAAAGTTTTTTAGTGGGTTTTTTCGACTGTGTAGGGGAAGTTTCGACGGGAAACCAAAGGGACAAACGGTTGAAGGGAAGGTGAACCGTTGCAGGGAAAGTGTACGGTTACCTCTTTCGTGTGTCAGGCAGAGCAGCGAGACGTGGTGACGGTTGGCATTCGCTGGTGTGTCAGGTGGCGTCGAAGGACATGGAGACAATTGCCAGTGGACACAGCTGAGTTCGAGGTGTCACGACTAGATTTCGTGGCACGTGTGTGAGATCCGATCACAGCCGGCACTGGCCTTTGGAGGACACAACTGGTGTTGGGCATTGACAATCTCAACTTACGCTGAGTGTTGACAGACTCAGTCGGCGCTAGCTGTTGGAACGCAACCGGCATTGGGCATTGACAAGCTCAACCGGTGCTGAGCATTGGCAGACACAGCCGGCGCTAGCAGACGCAGCTGGGGCCAAGTATTAGCGGACATAGCAGGCGCTAAGTATTAGGAAACATAACCGGCATTAAGTGTTGGCAAACTCAGTCGGTGCTAAGGGTTAGCAAACGCAGCCGGCACTAATTATTAGCGAAAACAATCGATGATACGTATTAAGAAACATAACCGACGTTAAGTGTTGACAAACTCAGCCGGCGCTGATCCAGTGTCTTAGCAACTTTTGAGAGTAAAACCACTAAGCCCTTTATAATGGCTGGTTTTTCTTACCAAATTCCTGATGTGAAAAAGATTCCAAGGGAGGGCGAAATCGGCGCCTGTGATTTTACAGATAAGGTTTTATCAAAGGGTGAACTCATGTGGTTGACCCAACCAGTATGTGAACCAGAGTGGCCCCTCAATGTCACTTTCATTACTGACCCCGTTTGTTTTGAAGTAGGTGTGGCAATGATGGCAATGTCAGTACTAAAGAAGGGGTGGAACTTCTTCACTATATGCATCGGAACATATCTTCAGGAGAGAACTTTCCTACCTTAGGGAAACGAATGGTACATGCAAAGGGACTACTAATGTGGTCAGCAAAAGGCCTCCGAATTCAAGGGGAGCAGGGAGCACCAATACTTGAAGGGATACTATTCCTAGACTACCAAGGTATTGGGGTCGTACAAAAGTACTCTTGAACGTGGTTCACTATTAGCAACGGTCCAGTGTTCAGGCAGCTACTATGACGGTTTATCCAACATAGTAAAGGTGTTACTAGAGACGTGGAGCCATGTTAGTAATACCTGACTTCTTAGATATGGAGAAGAAGGAATCTCTTTACTAGATTTTCATTTTATTGGAGGTCTCCCGATGATCGGAGCAATGTATGACGAGTTCATGCCTCCGAACTCGGTCATCTTCGGTGGTGTTAACTTATGGGATGAAGAACCGCTTGCCAGTCTTCAAAAGATCTTCGAGGCCTACCAGTCGATTGCCGCCCGATCTGGCAATGGCAGGGTCACCTTGACGGAATGGGTGAAATTCTTTGCGGGGATTATCCCGAAGGTGGTCAGGGTATTCCGAGGGGGAAAGGGAAGCCAGTTGCAAAGGAGATGCCTCCTGTATATCAACTTGAGACCGACGATGACTGTCTTCTTGACAGCTTATTTGGCCTTATTTTTGTGCAAATTCATGCTCCTTAGCTGGGGGGATGACATTCTCCAGGTGTATTATATGTGGCATGTGATTTGGCCTGAGGGCGTGAGTATGCCCTTGCGCTGCCAGTTATGTGTAACATTTACCTTGGCTTGGAGGCCATCTCCCTTGGTAAGGCCTATAAGGGCAAAGAGGGAGGGATGACGTTGTAGGAGGAGAGGCATTTCCTCGGGGATTTCAAAACTCCATTCCCTGTGCATTATGTGTACGGGTGGCTAGGGTCCTATTTCCTTGACACTTATGTCAAGCATCAGTGCTTAAAAAATAAACTGTGGCCCTTCTTGATGAGGATTGCCAACATCTTTCATACCCCAGGGGAGGCCCTAGCTCTATTTGAGACTGACTCATTGAACATGAGGCGGGTCCCCTTCTCGGTCGGGAGCTTCACCGGCTGTGATTTCATTGATGAGTTAGGGATAGAGCTAGATGGCGCTCTAACAACAATTAAGGAGCTCATGTTCATCCTAAGCATCATAGGGGGAGTTCTACCTTATCGGACTCCGCACAGTGCCAGGTTAGAGAGGTATTTCCCCCACTGCTTCACCCGTCAACAAGGGCTTGATCAAGGCTTCCCCTTCTTGATGTTTTTCGAAAAGCGTCAGAGTAAGGTGAACAAGGGGAAGAAGGAAGAGTTTGAAACTTTCCGTGAGCACTGACTGTCAGAGTATATACGGACCCCTTGGTCTATGAGTCTAGAGATGACAGAAACCAGCAAATGTATTACCTTACCTTGGCAGGAGGGTCCGAATGACCAAGGCCTATGTGAACTGGTGGAGAATCACCAACAGGGGATATTGGGATAAAGATCACCCTTGGAAAGGGGCGAACGATAACTGACATTAGGATACCAGGCAAAGGAGACTAGTGGATGTTCCTGCTTTTGATGTGGTATTTGTCGTAGATTATCCCTGTAAGTGACGAGCTTTAGGGCTTGCGCGTGAGATAGAAGCTGATAAGACCTCGTCAGAATTTCTTGCAATGAAGACGAGGACTGGGAGTGTCTTCGATAATCTTAGTTCCATCTTCGAGTGGGATGAGGGGCGACGAGTCTGTAGCTATGAAAAGCATCCCTCACAGGACTTGAACGCCCTAATAGAGAGTGTTCCCCACAGTAAATTGGCTAGAGGGCTTTCTCAGGGAGTTGGATTTGAAGTGGCCACTCCTACTTTGGCAGGTGGAAGAAAAGAAAGCGCTCACCGCTGCCGATACTCGTACATCGTCTTCAGTTAGTGGGCGTACTCGGAGGCACAAGAGTGTCAACCTTCCTATGATGTCAGAACTAGGAGGTAGCTCTTTCTCTTCAGATCTTTTAGGAACTTCCCTAGTATCACCCTCTGCGCTCTCTTGATCACTTTCTGCTTCTCCATAATTGTCATCTTTTTCTTCAGAAACTGAGGCAGATGACTCCGGACGCTCTGAGCCTGTTGTCATTGCTTCTGATCGGGAGGTGACTCCGGATCTTGTAACGGTAAATACAAGGGCAGTCCTTGAGTCGGAGCAAGATCAGATGGGTACTGATGAGGCTGCAAGTCTCGAAGAAACTGCTCCAAGAAGGGAATCTGATGTTGATGTTGCCTCCGTGCATCAAGAGCTCAGTGCCCCGACCGAGGCAGGGACTATGACTCAAGGAGAAGAGCCCGTAGTTGATGAGCCACTCGGGCACCGAGAGGTTGCTGCCTCCATGGTCCTAGGTCATGAAGATGAGGGGATTGAGCTCTTTGTGGCCGAGGTTCTGGCCGTTGAAGGTGCAACCCAAATGAAAGAAGTCGTGGCTAGAGCTGAATTGGCTGGAGAGGAGGCGGTTCCTGAACTTTCAAATGCTGAAGTAGCAGATGAAGAGCAAGGGGAACAGGTTTCTTCAGAGCCTACTGAGACTGAAGTAGAGGTCCCTATGGGAGAAGGTTAAGACAGGGAGACTGACATTGAAGAACCCGAGCAGGTTGAGGTTCCTTCAACAGTAGTAATCCCAACAGTGCCATCTAGACCCATTTTTAAGGGGGTTTCTAACATGATTGCAGGCATGCTTCAAGCAGGCCTTCAGGGATTAAGGGAGTTGCCTTTCAACGAGCTAGGCGAAGCTTTGAAAAGACTGAAGGAGTTTGTTGCAAACACCACAGTTGGGAGTGCACCAGAAGTGCTTTCCCATTTTAATGCAACTCTAAACGAGTTGGAGAGCTGGCGGTTGGGGGTGCTACATCATGAGGAAGAAACTAGCCAGCTAGCCTTCTTGAAAGAGTTGATCTTGTGCCGTCGGGAGAAGATAGATGCTTGCATCGAGAAGAAGGCCACGATAATTGGCCGTCAACAAGATCTCAAGAGGGAGGCACATGGAAGCTTCAAGAGATGATCGAAATCAAATAAGAGATGCGAATACTGAGATAGGAATTCGCAGGCCATGAGACAAAGATGGTTCAGAGGAGGGCCATGGAGGCCTCATTGGTTGAAGATTTGCCCGAACTCAATGGCACAATTGGATCGAAAACTATGATGATGGCAGAAGAGACTCAAACAGTGGTGGAACTGAAGGAGGGTGTCCAGGGCACCGAGACTTCTCCAGCAGCGTGCAGCATAAAGATCAATAAGATGATTGATAATTTCTAAACATGTCATTTCCTCTTGTCAATACTTGGTAAAAATTTTTAACTGATGAATAAAGTGCTGCTCTCTTTGCTGCATGATTTCATTCTCTTCTTACTTTTGCTGCACCTCATGTGATTTCCCTTCTTTTCTTTTGAATGCCTCTCGACACTTTCATTGCCCCAAGAGGCTAATACCCTAGGCCTTGTTTAGCCCCATGGTGGGCTGCCGCGGCTTGGATAGCTTTGAAATGGGGAGTCATTGCTTTTTATCCTCTTAGTGTCCGAATGGCCAAGGGCTCATAGTTCATTTTCCTCATGATTTGGTGAGCCTGGTTGCTGTAGATAGTCCAGTCCGGAGGGCCTTTGGCCTTCATTAGTGGTGCATTTATTTCAAGCTCATAATAGATTTTAGTCTTCGGCATGAACTCCTTGAGATGTTTTGAAGCGATATACATGACCTCCAACTGAGTCTGGAGACTGCGAACTTCGATTCTTAAGTTTGCTAGGGGATCCTGCCATTGAGGGGAAGAAAGTTGCTCTTTATCGAACTGCTCTCCTCCTGAGAGGTCAGGGAAAAGTAGAACTTTCAGCTGGTCACCGGTCCGAGGAGCATCCTCTATACTTATAGCAACTAGATTTTGAAAAATATTTTGCGGCAGTTGTCACGCCACTTCGGCTTTCAAGAGCACAATAGGGATAAGTAGGACTTTCTACTGGTCCAGAGCATATGTGATCCTTGGAGCCAGGAATTCCATCCCCATGGCTTGCTCAATCTCAAGAATGACCTCTGGTTCATCTTCTTATCAAGGTGGCTCAAAACTAGGGGCAGAGGGCGAAGACTCCTTTTCAAGCGAAGAAGGAGTTTCTTGAGGGATGATGGTTGAGATGTTAGAATGAATGGTGGTTAGGGGTAAAATTCGGTCCTGCCTTTCTTCCTCTTTGAACATGTTCACCAATGTTCTTCCAACATCCTCAACATCTTTATGAGACAAAGACGCTATCTTGATTGTAGACTTGTGACCTCCATCGTTTGTCTTCTAGGGTGACGTCAGATGCGTGAAGTAATATTTAGTGTCGGCATAGTGAGTTTCGGCCATAGGGAACGGTCCTTTGTCAGCATAGACCGTATGATGTCTCCCGTCTCAGTTATACTTGAAACATTGATGTAATGTTGATGGAACCACCCCTGGTCATAGAGCCATGGCGGACCGAGGAGAATATTATAAGAAGTGTCGATATTGATTACATGAAACTAGGTGAGTAGTTCAGCTCACCGATCTTAAAATGAAGGAGTACTGTGTCAGCTGGCTTCGCTCCTGATTGGTTGAACCCTTGAACCATGATGTGGGTCAGAGTAAGATCTTCGGATCCCAAACCTAATCGTGTAAGGATCCTCCTTGGAATAAAGTTGACTGTCCACCCTCCATCTAACATAATTCAGTTGATGGGGCAAGCATGTAATTCGCCAGTAACAAAGAGATGGCGATTATGAATTTTTTCCCTGATCTGCAGATCATCCTCTGAAAAGGTGATTGGCATACATCCTTCTAAAATTGCTAGGTTGACCTCAATAGGTTCTACTTCGGTTTCGTACACTTCTGGGTTTGAGACAGCTTTACCAAATCCATCAGGTAATCCTTCAAGAGCATGAAGGCATCGTAGATACTGAGAAGAGCCGAAAGTTTTCGTAGATGCCCTATTACATCATATTTCACCTTTTCTTGATCCAGCCACTGATTTGGGTGGTATGTTGGGTTGAGGAGCAGGTTTGGGTAGAGAAGGTTTATTTTGGCCAGCTTGCTGATTTGATTGCACAACGATCTTGGTTTGCGTGACAAAAGTTTGAGGTTTTGGAAGAGATTGAGTGTATGGGGTCAAAGGGGTCTCCAAGAATTGGAGAATAGGTGGATTGTTTGAAGTATTGGGATTAGGAAGGAGCCCGAGGAGCTATAAGATAGGCATACTAGTCTTTAGGTTAGGGGGCAGTGGCGGACTGATGAACTTCAAGGTGCCCGACTTCTACGGTGGAGGCTACAGCGTCCTCCCGGATCTGAGATTTATCTGCCCCATTGTGGGTATTGCTCCTGAAATTTTCACCATGTGGCAAGCTCCATGAGAGTAGGTGCTTTGCCCATTTGATTATCTCAGTCTTTGAAGTAGGTGGCTTTGCCTTGGTTTTAGCTGCCAGGGCATCAGCAACTGTTAGGTGTCTTGCTGCCTGTGCCAGGGTCTTTCTCAATCGTTTTCGCTACATCCTGCTTATATTGACTCCTTCGAATTCTCAGTCGAGAGCCTCGAAGTCTGAGCATATCAAGGTTGTACTGAAAGGAACTTAGAAGAGGGAGAATGAGAAGTAAGAGAAGAAGAAGGACAAGGGTTAGAAGGTGGGGGAATTTTAAGGTCGTTCCCCTCATCAGACCGATCTGGGCAGCTTTTTACATTATCACCAGGGTTGGACGGGTGCAGGGGGTCTTTTAGGTCTTTCCCTTACTTAGGCCGTTGTGGAGAGCTTTTAACATCGTTACCCTCATTGGACGTGTGCTAGGTGGGAGATGGCATGGGAATGTCTTCTTGATAAGATGAAGAAGGAAGAAGGATCGTGCTAGGGATGAAGTCCAGTAAAGTTGGCAGTGGAGTAAGGGGCCTGAGAAATTCCTGCTCAACTGTCGGTTGAGCGGTCTTGTTTCTTTGGCGAGTAGCCCTTGGTGGCCATATCTATCTGGTTTTCTGAGGTGATGTTTGATTCATCTCGCTAGACATGCAAACAACTCTAGCTTGGCGAACTGCTTCTCACCTTAAGGACTTGAGTCTACTTCAGCCATGGCAGACTATCTATAGCTGGGAAGTCGAGGATTCGGTAGAGTCCGAGTCATTGATAGGGAGGTCCTACTTTGTGAGATATAGGAATGAATTAGGGATCACTTACGAGGAAATAGTAAATCTCCTGACACTCTCGCTTTTTTTTTTGCAAATATATCAAGGTAGCTTATGCATTCCGACAGGTAATGGCCTCTTATCTGATGGTACGAGCACCAACGATATTCAGTCCCCTTAGCAAGGCAACAGGGTTGCTTGCTTGCTTCAATGTGATTATGCCTTCCTGAAGCATTATAATGAAGAAGGCGTAAGGATGGCAGGAATTTCGTCTTCCTCTTGAATGGTTATTGCAGCGGCTGCCCCAAAGGCGTTCTTTAAGTCTTCAAGCGTCATCTGACCCTTCTGAATCAGGGCCTCGATAATATCTTTCAGCTTGTAGCAGTCATCTGTGGGATGATTGATCCTCCAATGGTAGGCACAATTCGCCTGAGTGTCAAGCCCAGGTTGCTTGGGGGACTTGGCTTCTGGAAGTTGGATCGTATTCTATTCCAATAATAATTGGAACAGCGCAGGGACCCATTACTTCTCGAAGGGATAGACCTTGTTCCTATGCCTAGTGGAATAATCATCTCGATCAAGGTTGGCGGGTGGGGGTATCCAATGTATGACTGTTGTTACTTACCAGCTTAGGGTGTTACCTTTGCCGTGCTTACCCCTTTAGAGAGGTCCAAAGTCTGGGAGGGGGCCTTCTTTGAATCAGTGATCATGACGGCTGCACTGATTACTACTTTATGTTGGCTGCCCCGTTTGTTATTCCGAAAGCTACCATTGCCCCGGTTGTTTGCTGAGCTTGTAGATAGTTGTTGTGTCTCACCATGGTGGCGTGATAAACTTTCTATGCGAACCAATTTAGAGATCAACTCTGACATGGAGGCGATAAGTAGAGTGATTTCGGGTCACATGTTCCGCATGTAAGTTTGGACTGCTTCCTTCTCAAGCATAGGATTAGGATGGCAAGAAGCCAAATTTCTCCATCTTGATATGAACTGATCCACGGGCTCATCGGGGTCATGAGTCAGGGTGAGAAGTTCGATGGTTTGAACCTCTCTCTCAACCTCATAAAAGCGTTGATAGGACAATTTATCCATCTCCTCCCATGTTTACACTGAGTTTGGCAGAAGTTGGGCATACCATTGAAATGCTGAGCCATCGAGAGTCTCAACGAATTATCGGAGAAGAAGTCTCCTGTTAGCCGCTGTTTCTCGACATGCTGCTTGAGAAGTGGGCAATATGGTGGTTTGGGGACGTGGTTCCAATGAATAAGGGAAACTTCCCTTTCTTATAATCTGACGGAAACAGGACCTGATCAATATACGAGGAGTATGGCCTTTGATAAGGTGTCGCACCGTGTATCACCAGAATTTGTCTGTTCTTTAGGCTATGGGTGAGCATAACATCAATGTTTGTTTGAGAGACAGGATGGGGGACATAATTGTCCTGTGAGGTAGAAGGAGGGGGCTGCCATGGAGATGCACCATCAAAGTGATGGGAATTGACCTCATGGTTAGCCGACTAGTGTGCGACGTTGATACGATCGATCTTTTCCATCATCGCACACACCATATCCTCAAACTTGTTCATGCGCTCTTCCTGCGCATCATCAGGCTCTCTTGCAACCATTACGTTGACCGTTTCTCTATGGAGGTCAATGTTAGTGGCAACTGAGGGCTTACTAACTTGACGGGTCATACGTGGTAGGTCAGTCAGCACGGGGCCAGCATGCTCTGACTAAACTCGACTCTTGTATATTGATCGCATTTGGACTATTTCTCGACGGTCTTGGGACCGTGGTTGCTGAGTGGCTGGGTCTTCTTCTACAACAATAACCACAACACAAAGCTCATGGAGCTATTCTTTAGGCTTCATCATCTGAAGGGGGTAGAAGGGATTCTGTCACACCCCATGAATTTACAATACTGTTATTCCTGAGAGGTGACAGACAAAACATATATACATCTATTGATAGGACAAATTTACAGTGGCGAGGTCTTACATAGTAAATAAAGAAAGCTAGCACAACAACAGTATCTTCCAAGGTTGATCTTGACTAGCACTCAAAATGAATCCGTAGTTACCCTGAAAAAATGTTTACCATAGTTTGATGAGTTTGGCTACTCAGTAAGTGATCATCATAATCCTAAAAATAATCATGAATGAAAGATATCAATATTTTCCAAAATGAGATCTATTAACAGAAATGCATCAACAATTTCACTTTCAATAAATGCATAATTAAGTATAATCCGTGTAATTGAAATGCTTATAACACTTTTAACGGCAGTACATAATTCAAAGGATTTCACAAAATACCCTATTGGCGTCCCAAGTAGGTCACGTATATTCCCCATCAGCGTCCTGATAGGTCCACTTAATTCCTATCGGCGTCCCAGATAGGTCCACTTAAACCCTACAGGTCCACTTATACCTCACCGGCATACCGGATGAGTCCACTTAATCCCTACCGGCGTCCCGGATAGGTCCA
>NW_006498220.1:1711232-1774719 GCF_000471905.2 Amborella trichopoda
CGAAAATATCACTATTTATTAAAAATAGACTATTTTTCAGAAAGACGATGTCACTTACCCACAATTATTTGAGAGGGAGCTTCCGATTAAAAAATTCGGTTCGAGAGAGAAATTCATTGTGTTTCGACCAGAGAGAGAGATCTCAAAATTTTGTTTTAGGGTGGGAGTGCTCACATCCCCTATTTAAATTCTTATAACGTATTATTATATTATTTATTACGCTCTACCTCATACCTGAGGTGTCGCATTAAAAGTCTGCTTTTATTGTACGAAAACCACGTCCGTTAAAGGACGTTGCCAGCTGCAAGCAGGAAGCAAAAGCAAGCAAGCAAAACAGGCAAGCAAAAGTTAAACGAAGTAAAAGTTTTTGAAAATAGTGATAGTCCCCAAGGACCATCATATTCAAACAGACCATCACCTATTTAAAAGCATCTTTTCTTCCCTTTTTTTTTTTTTTTTTTAGGATTGTTACAGATTCAGGTGAAGAGGGTTGTCAGACATGGTTGTTTTGACTGCCTTGGTCACCTCCCTAGTCAAAATTTGCAGACCTTTATCGCGTTTAGTCTTGAGGTTTTGATGGACCTTACGCCAAAACTGCGATCTAGGTTATGGCTAGTCAGCTTTTCTTGTATGGGAGAGAGCGTCTCCATCAATTGCGGCAATGGATGAAGGCCAGGAACTGGAGTCATCTTGGGCCAGAGAGGATGAAGGACTCGATCTTCTATAAGGTCAATGCTCTGAGCTATCTTGTGATCTCCAGGGACACGGCCAAAGTGACTTGGCTAGTTCAAAATAGTACTCTTGGGGAAAACATTCGAGTGCCAAGGCTAAAGGTGCTTTCTCGATGAAGGAGGAGTGGGTTGGAGCAGGATTGAGTCATGCGAAGGCCTGAGTCTAGGGCGAGGGGACGTCTGTGATGACGACGAGTGTGCGCCCCTTGAAGAAGGACTACGGGAGACCTAGGGGTCTGCCAGGGCTAGTGCAATTGATCTGGCCTTAAGTGGCCAAGAACTACGAGCAGGTGTTTATAAGAGAACAGGTGTAGGTTTTCCCCTTACAGGGTGCACTTGTGTGTGCAGAGTAGGAGGACGAGAGGGTCGTCTCCTATATACTCGGGTTAACGTAACAATGGTGTTGCCTCGAGCGGTGGGATGCATATGAGTAGCGTGTGCAGGACCTGGCATTGGAAGGTTCAATCTTGGATACAGACTCGAGGTAACAGAAGGGTTGCCCCTAGGTGTGACTAGAGTGGGTAACCCACGAGCCGTGGGGTTTTCGCCTAGATGTGTTGTGTCTTTAGGGATAGAGACCAATGGTGCAGAAATGTGGGGGGTAGCCTTATGATGACCCGCAGAAACAATGGCAGCTTGTTTGCCTTTTAAAAAAAGGTACTGGATAGCTTCCGGCGTACATTTGGGACACGACCGGCAAGTCACTTGCCGATGGTTGGGTGCATGCTATGTGGGGCAACAAATGTGTTGCCGATGCAGTGTGCCTTGGTGGTGTTTCCACGAGAGCGAGGAAATGGGGAGTGAGGGACCTTTAAGTCCCGCCTCACACCGATCCGGGTTAAGACTTGGGAGCTAGACAAGGGGTCTTTGCTCAAGAGGATGGTTGGGAACAAAGTCGAAGGAGCTTGTTCGCCAGGGACACTCTCGAATGCGGGGATAAGAAAATCCCCGATCCGGATAAATAGGTTACATAACCCACAAGCCATAAATAAAATGTGAAAAGATAATGAAAGAAGATAATAAAAGAAGAAACTAGCCAAACAAGAATGATCCGACTAAGGGGTAGTAAGTCTTCAGTGGAGTCGCCATGCTGGTTAGGTGCCTCGATCTTGCCCTTCAGATCGTTTTGGGGATCGGGCGGCACGTGTCTCGGGTTTCGAAGGAAGACCCAGGACATTTTTGACATCGCTTTCTCGAGAACCTCATTCAAGAATGGGAGCAGGTGTTATCAATTGGTGAGAGAGGAATTTAAGGTGGGTTCCTGATTTACTCGGGCTGGCTGGCGTGGGCGCCCTCTTAGATCGCGAAGAAAGCCCCCCACTAATAAAACTGGTTCGGGATCACCTCCCTTTGCTTGTATTCTTCTTATTTTCTGTAATCACATACATATGACAAATGTTTTAAGATAGGTGGGTCAGACCTCACCCTTTTCCTCTTTGATGAACATACACAAGCATGCGTATTCAAAAAGAAAATAAAGAGAAGAAAGACGAAGGAGAGAAGAATTCGACTGAGTTAGAGGATCAGAGCAGTGACTAAGCTGATGAATAATTGACATGACGTGGTAGTAAAACAGGTTCGGTAACTAAGACCGGCTCACAAGATTACTACTAGACGCCATTACCAGTACCAACTAGCTAGGCATGATGGTTAGTCTCTTGTGGCAATAAAGCGGGCCAAGTAATCCTGACACAACAACATTATGACTAGATGACAGAAGTACCATGAGAGGCTACCCTCAATCCCTCTTAGTCGAATGAAAGAGTAACAGAATGATGGTTGTGAGGAAAGAATAAGAAATGAAGTAAGAGAAGAAAGGAATAGAAGGAGGGAGGGAGAAGAAAGGAAGAGAAGAGTATGAAGGTGGGAGAATAAAAGAGAGAGAGGAAAGGAAGACACAGCCAGCTCTAGGCATTACCGGTAGTCTTAGAAAGAAGAGAGAGAAAACACAGTCGGTGCTAGGCTTCGCCGACTGTGTTATACAGAGAAGAGAAGAGAGAAGATGCAGTCGATGCTTGACTTCACTGATAGTGCTTGAAGAAGAGAGAGAAAATGCTGTCCACACTAGGCTTCATCGATTGCATCAAAAGAAGAGAGAGAAAATGTAGTCGATACTAGGCTTCATCGACTGTATCAAAAGAAGAGATAGAAAATGTAGTTGGTGCTAGACTTCACCGACTGTGTCAAAAGAAGAGAGAGGAAACACAGTCGGTGCTAGGCTTCACCGACTGTGTCAGAAGAAGAGAGAGAAAACACAGTCAACATTAGGCTTCGCCGACTGTGTCAGAAGAAGAGATAATGAAGTTGGCATTAGGCTTCACCGACTGCGTCAGAAGAAGAGAGAGACAATGTAGTCAGTGCTAAGCTTCACTGACTGTATCAAAAGAAGAGAGAGAAAATGCAGTCGGTGCTAGGCTTCATAAGCGGTGTCAAAAGAAGAGAAAAGGAGAGACATAGCCAATGCTAGGCTTGCGTCGGTTGTGATGGAAGAGAAGCAAAAGAGATCGAGCCAACGCTAGGCTTCACCGATTGTGATAGAGAAGGAGAGAGAAAAATCCAACTGGCGCTAGAGTGTACCGACTGCAATAGAAAAGAAGGAGAGAGAGA
Organism: Amborella trichopoda; assembly: GCF_000471905.2. Next base: position 1,714,571 of record NW_006498220.1, read on the forward strand.
AATTCAATCGACGTTAGGTTTTGCCGACTGCAATAAAAGAGAAGGAGAGAGAAATCCAATCGGCGTTAGGCTTCACCGATTGCAATAGAAGAGATAGAGATAGATACGAGAAAAAGAGAGAGAGATAGAAATGAGAAGAAGAGTGATAGAGATAGAAACGAGAAATAGGAGAGGAGAGAGAAAGAGGGGAGGAGAGAGAAAGGAAAGAGAAAGAGATAAAGATGAGATAGTGGGGAGGAGAGAGAAAGAGATAAAAATGAGATAGAGGGGAGGAGAGAGAAAGAGATAGAGATAAGAAAGAGATATAGATAAGAAAGAGGGGAGGAGAGAGAAAGTTATCTGCCTAAAGGGTACCAACCGTTTTCTTCTCTCTCCTCTCTCTCTCTCTCTCAAAGACGTACTCAAGAACTTCAGCAAGAATGGAAATTTTATTGAATAAATGAAAAATGAACCGAAGGTCCTTACAATTTAGCTTTGCATGTTTATATAGAGTTGGGCTAAAATGTGGGTGTATGTCAAAAAACTAGCTACAATTGAAATAATTACAATTTAATTGAATTTAAAGAAATCCTAAAAATTGATGCAAAAGGACTGTTTTGCCCCTACCTCAAAAAGTTTGGAATTTCCCTGCTGCTGCCTGAGAACTTGCATGACTTCTGTGGCTGACCCGGGGTCGTTTTGATGCCCGTTTGATCGAAAAATTATTGTTCTCTTATAGGGCTCGGCATGACGATCATTTTAATACCAACTTCTAGCCATGAATCATGTTTTTGAGCCATGACCATGAGACTTGAATTTCGGATGAATCTCGAAAAATTCAGATCGATTGTGTACTCGTTCCTTGATGTTCCTTAGTGATTTCTTCATTGAATCACACTGAGCATGCCGTCACAATCACGTTCAACAAACGTAGCTTGATTTTGTGTCCGGATGAAGAGTTTGTCGTCTTGAGTTTTTGACTGGAATCTTGAAATCCAGCGGTCGAAATTTATAACAGATTTAACGCCTTCATGTGTGAAATCCAACCGTTCACTGTATGTAAGGTTCAGACCAGAGATAGCTTCGCACCTCACGCAGACAATGTAATTGGTTTCGTGCCGATCGAGTATGGAAGCGTCGTGATCTGGCTACTCGAACGAGGCTTGCTGCTGCTGAATTTTCTGCATCTTCCTTCACGGATTAGCGACTTTCATTTAGTTTTTCTCTCTGCACAGGCATCGTCATGGGGCATACCACATATCAAATTGCTCGTCTTGATGAGACAGACATGCTCCCCAAATTTGGGAGCAATCTGACTTGGAACATGTGAGATATACGCCCCGAAAGTGACTACCTGTGACTGTAAAGACAACCACCTTTAATGGTATTTTGATGCAGTGAGGCCACATGGGAATAGTCTGCGGCCTACCCCTTTTCGGTATTTCACCCATAACTTTCTCTTGGAGTGCCTGATTAAATCGAATCTTGACCCATAAGAATTTTTGAACGTGTCCGATCTAATGGCAGCAGTCCCACAGCTATTTGATGCACCAAAATTATGGCTTTAGTTATATGGTCCATTTCCAGGTGCTAGAGACCAATTTCACTGAAATTGTTTCTTTGTGTTCACTGCGTTAGACATGTCTGATTATGATGAAACTTGGCAGGTGGTCTTTTGATGTGCTAATGAAGATCTTAACCAATTCTGAGGCCATTATGAGACTGTTGGGAATTTCCACTATTTTGTAAGCTTTATTGACCTGCTTCCTATTAGGGACCAAGGTGCTGAAAAATATGTTCAAACACCTGCCAAAGGATGAATTCCCCCTTCCATTTACTGAGATTCTTGTCGATTCAATGGCTCATTGACTGATCTTCACCTTCGTGGATGGGTGTTCTGGTTATAATCAGATCAGGATGGCACTAGAGGATGAAGAGGCCACTGCATTCTTGACCTCAAAAGTTGTCTTTTGCTATACTGTGATGCCTTTTGGGTTAAAGATTGCCGTTGCCATGTACCAACAAGCCATGACGACCATCTTTAAGGACATGATGCACAAGGAGGTTGTGTGCTATGTGGATGACTTGGTGGTGAAGTTTGAAACAATGGACTCTCACATGAAGGACCTTAAAAAGGTATTTGAGTGACTGCAGCGTCACCAACTCAAGATGAACCCCTTAAAAATGTGCCTTTGGTGTACGCTCATGAAAGTTATTAGGGTTCATTGTGAGGTATCGTGGGCTGGAGATTGAGCTAGTCAAAATCAAGGCGATCTAGGACATGCCATCGCCTACAACCCTACGTGAGTTTCTGTCTCTCCAAGGGGAGCTGGCCTACATTCGAAGGTTCATCTCGAACTTCGCAGGATGATATAAGCCCTTTTCACACCTACTGAAGAACTTCCTTCTTATGGGATGAGGCATGCCAAGCTGCACTTGATGATATCAAGCAGTACTTGTTGAATCCTCTGGTACTCTCCACGTTGGTGTTAGGAAGGCCTCTCATCCTATACGTGATCGCTCTTAATGAGTCACTTGGGGCATCATAGCACAAAACAATGATGAGGGGAAAGAAACAACACTTTATTATCTCAGCCGCAGGATGCAAGGCGCTGAGAAGATTTACCCTCCCATCGAGAAGAACCTTAATCTTAAAAGCAGACACGGTCAAGTTCCTTATGACCTGGCCATGCGTATCATGACGTTTGGTCAAGTGGGCATTACTGTTGATGGAGTTTTACATCACGTATGTACCACAGAAGGCCGTCAAATATCAAGCCTTAGTAGACTTTCTCATAGCTCACCCAGTCCCTTTGGAATCTCCCTTGTCAAGTGATCTCCTGGATGAAGAATTTTTTTTTACAGTACTAACTCAGTCGTGGGAGATGTACTTCGATGGAGCATTCCAGTCTGATAGAGGGGGTGCCAGAGTCGTGTTACTGACTCTTGATGGTGGATTGATTCCTCTGTCCTTCTCACTCACAGAAGCATTTTCTCATAATGAGGCTGAATACCAAGCCCTCATAATCGGATCGGAAATCACCCGAGAGCTAGACCTGAAGCAGCTGGACATTTTCGGTGACTTTGAGTTGGTCATCCGACAGCTTAAGGAGATTTACGACATAAGGAAGGATACTCTTAAGCCTTATCATGACATGGCCAAATCGTATATGGCTCAGTTCGATGATTTCTCCCTAAGTCATATCCTTAGAAGGCTAAACTTCCAGACCGATGCTCTCGCAAAGCTCAGGGCCACTATTCAACTGTCCTCACCAGGGCCCACGCCTGCCTGGGTAATAGAATGGAGACATGTTATTAAGGTAGAGTAGGAAATTTTCCAAGGTAAAGAATCCAAGGCTGAGAAGCAGGAGCCGAAATGCTTTGACTTGATATATGCAGAGGTTGAACAAGTGGAAGACTGGAGGGAGCCTATCATGAACTTCACAAAGCATGAAAGGTTGTCTAAGGATCGGGCAGAATGTAATGGTATATGAAGGATGTCTACAAAGTACACCCTTCTCAATGGAGATGTTCTCTTTAACCGATCATTTGACAAAATTCTCCTCAGATGTGTTGATGCACGAGAAGAAAATAAAATATTGGAAGAGGTGCATTCAGGTACTATTGATCGATTGTGGGGATCTAGTCTTAGATGTCAGGAGACCGATTGTCATGCATGGACACCATAAAGAAAATTTTGAACCCAAGTGGGAAGGTCCCTTCATAGTAAAAAATATCACACCAAACAAGGCTTATATACTGGCAAACTCTGATGGAGAAGAGGCAATGCCCCCTATCAATGGGCAATACCTAAAGAAGTACTATCCCTGATGTGCTCTTAAAATGCAGTGCATGCAGTAAAAAGAAAGAAATGAAAAAAAAAAATAGCAACCAAACTCAAAAGAAATTCATTTACTTTATTGCAAAATTCCATTATCAAGGTTACAGATATAATATCAATAGTTGATCTTGCTTTAGAGGAAAAGAGGATGTTCACGCTGAAGTGTTGCTCTTGCTTCTGAGAAGGACCAACCATTTCCGAGTCAGCTTCAATGCATCTGATGAAGTATGGCTTTTTTCAGGAGAGGGAAGAAGTACTCCGATAGAGTCTATCAGACATACAAAGCGGACTTCCCTGGCAAGGTGCTGGCCCATGATGGATGCCCTACATGGACTTCACTGTTGTGCTGGAGGACTTTGCTTTCAACATACAACATTTGGTTAGGCCTTCTCATTTTCCATCCCTCTTGCCCCCCATAAGGCATCACCATCCATGGTCATCACCGTGCACAACTCAATACCGCGCGTGAGCATCGCCACGCTTGGCTCAACGCCGTAGGTGACCACTACCGTGAGCAGCTCAACGCCGCGTGCAACCATTACGGCAGACTGACCAACGCCACGTGCGACCATGGCCGCGAGCGGCATACTACCGAGCATGGCTATTTCCATGCGCAGCTTAGCATTGCGCAAAGGCAGCACTGCTTGCAACCGCGCATGCCCTTGTGGTGCCCTGGTTGCCACTGTCCCCAATTCCTAGGGGGAATTTAATGTTTCGCGCCTCTTCAGTTTCCCCAACTGTCACTCTCCAATGACGGTCCACCTTCCTTCGACTTCCCACCTCCCAACAACTGCGGTCTTCAGGAATTTTTGGACTACCACCAGTGTTTCCTTTTCTCACCAGAAACTCTTCTACTTGCCGGGAAACGTTCGCCATTCTTTTCCTCTCCCCACCGGTGACCAATGCTATCGGGGAACCACTTGAAACTCTCTAGAAACTTTCCCGCGACATCTTGATCTCCGTGTTTCTCACCTCTCTAGTTCCTTGAAGTTCAGCAAAATACCACTGTGCTTCAGATGAACCATACTCAACTTCTTCTTTCTCCCTGACAGTGGTCATAAAACTATCGGGAAATCACCAAGGGCACATGAAATTAATCGGAGACCATTGGTTTGACTTCCTCTACTTCCACTTGTCTGAACTCTCACCCAAGTACTGGTGCAAGAACTGGTACTGTGACTCCCTATGGGTTCTGTCTCCTACTCAGGCTCACCAAAAGATTCCTGTGAATCCCCTGTCCTAGGAATAGTACTTGCCAAAAGTCCCCCCCATGCTGCCTGAAAGTTTAGGGGTCTCACCGGAGGCCTTTTGCTGGAAATCTCTCTTGCTCTGAGTTTTCACTGTTTTACCATCGTTGAAATGGTGAAAATGGGGTTTTACCCCCTTTATAGTTTGCAGTGCCACAAAGTGTCCCTCAAAAATTCGAAATGACGTATGAGTACTTGACTCCAAATGGCGATAGGACCAAGCTGAGGCGGGCCAAACCAGAAGGCCGAATGCAAGCCATTGTCGCTTAGGACTCATTGACCTGCCTCTGTCTTCCTTTTCCTGTGACTTACTGCAGAGGGAATCACTATGTATTAATGCCGCACGCATCCTCTAGATACTAATGTAGTGTGCATTTCTAAGCCTAGCATCGTCCGCGTTCCATGAAACCTAGCACCGTGCGCCTCATTTAACTTATCATCATGCCTCGCTCTTCCCAAGCTCAACATCGTGCATCCCTCAGGAGCCAATGCCGTGCACTTCACCAAAGGCCTAATGTTGTGGGCATCATCCAAATGCCTCACGCTGTGCGCATCATCCACAGGCCTAATGTCGCGCGCATCATTCACAGTCCTAACGTCGCATTTGCATTATCTAGGCCTAACACTGCATGCATCAATCAAAACCTAGTGCCGTGCGCTTGCTATGACACTACTGTCTGTGGATTTTTCTCACTATTCCAGTGGAGCTACACCCAGATATTACAATATGACCACCGTTCTTAATCCCCAAGGAGCCCATTCCCTGCACCATAGTCATCATATCCTTAGGGAGTTTCCATTTATAGCTTTGTTCCCCATGGAGTCACATTCCCTTACAACATTATGGTCTAGGTGCACGACCCTACACTGCATGGGAAAACTTTAGCGATGGTCTAGGTGCATGACCCTAAACTGTAGGGTTCAAACTATATCACCGTAAACTGTAGCGATGGTCTAGGTGCACGACCCTAAACTGCATGGTTCAAACTATATGACTCGAAACTATAGCGATGGTCTAGGTGCACGACCGTCAACTGCATGGTCTATACTATGTGGCCTTAAACTATAGTGATGGTTTAGGTGCACGACCTTAAACTGCATGGTCCAAACTATATGAACTTAAACTATAACGGAAGTCTAGTTACATGACCTTAAACTGCATGGTCCTAACCACATGACTTTAAACTGCATAGCTATGTTCGGAGCTACAAGACCTGTGCTCCGGCCTGTCATTCTCAACGGAGTTACATGCATATCATTGCTCATTATTCCCGTAGAGCTATATTGAGCCAAATAATCCTCAGAGGATTCCCATAATTAATGGTCCATACTATATGACCTTAAACTATACTGGAGATCTAGTTGCACGACCTTAAACTACATGGTCTAACTGTATGACTTAAAACTATAGCCACGTCCGAGCTGCATGACATTAAAAGGCTTTACGTAGGGTCCAGGAGGCAGGACTTTAAACATGACTCAACACATGCTTACACAATATTTTTGGTGCGTCCCATCTTCACCAAATACCGAGTGGATCCATTTCTCTCTATAATGTTCACCATTCCCTAGTGGGTTTCACCCATGCTCACAAAGACGCAAATTATTCCACCACCAATACTCGTTACCAGCCAATGGGTCACCACTATCCACCATCAATACCAACATCATCCATTTCCACCATGGTCCAGTTGTATGACCCTAAACTATAGTACACGTCCAGGCTATGCGACAGGCATGGCCTTAAGCACTCGCCCACAAAAAACCAGAGAGACGGACAAGATGAAATGTCAAAAAAATAAAATAAAGTGGACGGGTACAATCATAAAACCATGGGTAAAAATGTCCAAAAATAAAACCCGAGCATGACGAAAACCCGAAAGGGCGTCGTGAGCAAACATGTATGAAAAGGGTGGACATGGCTGGAAGGTCATGGGTAAAAGAGCTCAAAAACAAAGGAGAGTTGTGAAAACCGTCTTTACGGTGCCACTTCCCCAGTCCAGGTGAAAACCCACAAAGGGCACTTAGACCGATAAAGCAGGTTAACGCAGCATCACAGCCTCAACCGACACCTAATTGCCGAACAAGCATAATTTTATCTAACGAGATCCACACAAAATCCTCAGCTATCAGGATCTAATCACAACATAAGATGGCTCACTCAGGAGGCCGAGCCTCACAAGATCTCCCAAACTCCAAAAACAAGAAGAGTCCTTGAGGGTGAGGACGATGATCCAAAGATCCCTAAAAAAAAAAATGGGTCCTTGAGGGTGAGGACGATGACCAAAAGATCCCTCATAAAACAAAAAGAGTCATTGAAAGTGAGGACAATGACCAAAAGATCCCTCAAAAACAAAAAAGAGTCATTGAGGGTGAGGACGATGAACAAAAGATCCCTCAAAATAAAAAATAGTTCATAGGGTGAGGATGATGACCACAAGATCCCTCAAAAACACAAAATGGCCCTCAGGGTTACCGTCCGATAGGGTGAGAACTGTAAATACCAATCTTTCCACGTCACAAAACCCATATGATGGGTTGAAGACATTAAAAACTAATCCCTACAGTCCCGTGTGCGTGAGGACCGCGACCAGAACCCTCAAAGTCTCTTCTCCCCCAGAGTCTCCATGGAAGGATCTATGACAAATGCGTCCAAACGTTTGAGCATCCTAGTTACAACAATGTGTGGATTTCTCCTCAGTGTTCACGTGGTCCTGTGGCTAGGAAGAAAAGAGAAATAAAGCTGAAGAAATTTTTTTGAATGTAATCCTTCTCACTTCTTTTGAAGCATAACAAACAGTGGGGTATGCTATTTGAAGACATTTTTCAGCACCATGGGTCCCCGATGTCGAATAAAAGAGAGAAGCTAGTCAATAAAGCCAGACAAACAGTGGAAATTTTAATAGTCTCAAAATGGCCCCAAAACTGGTCAAGATCTTCACAAAGACTCCAAGAAGCCTCCTGCAAAGTTTTGTCACATTCCAACATGTCTAAAGCAGTGCAGACTGAGAAACGGTTTCGGCTGAATGAGCCTCTAGCACCTTGGAATGGACCCCTATAACTGTAACCCTACTTTTGGGGCATCAAATATCTGTGGGATCCTAGCCATTTGATCTGGCATGCTTGAAAGCCCACAGGAGTCAAATTTCAGCTTAAACAGATACTCCAAGAAGACGTTGTGGGTAAAAGACCGAAATAGGAGGAGTAGCACACTATTCCCGTGTGGCCACCCTGCAACTAACATCCATTAAAGAACAGTAAAAAATAGTGAACTGGAGACATCCATACGTCCCTCACCAAAGATTAAATCATGCTCAAACTTGTTGGAGTGTGTTCGTCTCGTCAAAACGAGAGTTTTGATATGTGGCACGTCCCGTGCTGATATCGGAGCAAAGAGAAAAGCTAGAGAGAAGTTCATGATTTAAAGTCACAAGTTGCAGAAAATTAGCATGACCTCCACTCACTAGAGCGGCCATATCACAGAGCATGCGACCTTGATAGATGTGAGTCACGTGCATAGGGTCCGTGGCTATCGCTTGTCCGAACCCCACGCATGATGAACGGTCGGATTTCGTACAATATTCAGTTGAAGCCATTACAGATTCTGGCTACCGAAATTCTAAATTTCATCAAAAAGTTCAAGATCGTCAAATATTCGTCCGGGCACCAAATCGTGTCCCGTTTGTCACAACGCGACCGTGGTAACATGCTCAGTGCAATTCAGCAAAGATATCAAAGAAAAACATCGAGATGAAGATGCACTATCGATCAAAAATTTTCAAGATCTAATCAAATTTCAAGTTACGTGATCGTGCCTTTAAAGTGTGATTCGTGGCTTAAAGTTACTATCAAAATGATCGTAGCATCGAGACCTACGCGACACAATCATCCTTTGTTCACTCGGATGCCGAATCATCAATGGATCGTTCGAGAAGAATTAAGAATGTTCCTAGTTCTCAGCAGGGAGTGTTTCAAATATCCCCAATTTTGAGGTAGGGGCAAATAAGTCATTTGGCTCCCTATTTTCTTATTTTTAAAATTTAAATAAACCTTAATTATCATCAATTAGGGTTAGTTTTGGGTAATCCACCCACGTTTTAGCCCTAGTCTGTAAATAGACTCTACCTCTCATTGAAAAAGAGGGGGAGAAAAAAAAACTTTAGCTGGAAATTGTTGTACAAGGATTCAAGTTTTGAATAATAAAAATTAAGGCTTTCTTCTGAGTTCTCTTGAGAACATCTTGGAGAGAGAGAGGAGAGAGAAAGTTTAAAGTAGTACCCCTCTTATCTTCAAGGTATTCTCTCTCTTCCCTTCTCTCTTTGGTTTTCTTTTCCTCTCTTCTTCTCTCGCTTCTTCTCTTTCTTCTTCTTCGTCTGTATTCTTCTTCTCTGCTGATTTTTTCTCAGAGGGCGTGCATGATTGTGGTAGTGTCGTGCATGCCTCTTTCTTCCTTCTCTCTTCGTTCTTCTCTTTCCCTCAACATAGTTCACACATGGTGTTAGTCATTGCTACGTGTGATGCCGTCTGAAGGAGCACATAGTGAGTCGTTCCATACTCAAGTAACAGGTCGGGCTCCTGTTTCGGTTCCAGGATTGGTTTCACGCACAGCGATGCATTACCGACTATGAACTATATTTCTTTTGTCTCACTGGTCGCAGATGGTGCTGCTCAATGCCATCCGCAGGCGTGTCTTTGACGTTCTGCGCAAGTGTAGACGGCGATAGTTATTGTCATCCATGGACATGTCTTCGGTGCCCTGTGCCTATCACAGTCAGTGATGCTTATTGCCGCCTGTGGGGGTCTCAACTATGCTTCACGTCTATCGTAGATGGTGATGCTTAACGTCGTCTGTGGGCCTTTCTTTTAACTCTGTGCCTATCGCAGACAACGATGCATATCGTGGCCTATGAAGGGTCGTTGCTGCTTTCCCGTGTCGTCGACAGCGATGACCAATGCCATCTATGGTTTACTACTCACTTTTCCGCCGCAAGCAGTAGTGTCTAGTGCCGTCCATGGGCCATGGCACTGTTACTCCATGGTTGTGGATGGTGATGCCTAATGCCACCAGGACCTTCCTACTTCTTCATCCCGCATCTTCTCTACTCTTTTCTCCTCTTCTCACTTGACTAAAGGGCAAACTCTTTTTAGCACTGTCATAGCGGTCTGGCTGTCGCGCAGTATTGTCATCGTGCTGGTTTAGAGTACTATGTTCGTCTTGCTACTACGCTAGATTATGACATATTAGCCTTGCTTTCGAGTAGTATTTTCGTCATGCCGGTCTAAGTTATCGTGCTTGTCTTGCTACCACTCCGAATCGGTCACTATACTGGTGTCGTTATCATGCTAGTCTTGTTCCCTTGTCAAGTCCTCTTTTCTTTTCACCTCCTTATTCAAGTCCTCGTCTTCATCACCTTAACCTCTTGGCCGTATGACGATAAACTACTTTGCAGAGGTCCCGAAGGCATGACCTTAAATTCACCATCACATGCACGCACAAGCCCTTTACGTGCATTTTCACGCATGCCTTCCCTAACCGACCCGATCGTGCGCACCATTTTCACCAACTCCCCATTAAATCCACCTTTCTTCATTACCATTCATCATTCCCCAATGAGTCTTACCCATGCTCACAAAATGGCGAACCATCCCAACATCCATACTCGCCATCGGCTAGTGGGTCACCTCTTTCCACCTTCCACTTATACATCATCCATCCCTCACAGGCAGCCTCGTGCCATCCCCCAAAAGTGAGTCAAACCACCACCATACTCATTCCATTGCCTCTATAGACTTTCATCCATCCCCATAATGGTCCAGCTGTATGACCTTAAACTATAGTGCACATCTTGGCCGCATGACGATAAACTACTTTGCACAAGTCCTGGAGGCATGACCCTAAACATGCCCTTAAAAAAAAAAATAATAATAACGGGCATGGTGTACATGATTGAAAGGTCATAGGCAATAGTTAAAAGAGCCCCGAATAAAAAGGGTGGACATGATCAAAAGGTCATAGGTAAAAGAGCCCTGAATAAAAAGAGGTTGGTGAAAACCGTCTCTACAGCGCCACTTCTCAAGTCCATGTGAAAATCCACAACAGACGCTTGAACCAATAACGAGGTTGATGCAGCGCTTGCCTCCGTAGGAGGCTTCAACCTGCATTCAAAGAAAAATACCTGGTGTCACAATACTAGCACTAAAAAATATGAGCATCAAGCAAGATTCTGATAGCCTGAGTCCATTTACAAAAAGGCCTCTAAAGACAAAAGACTCATCAAGAAGGCAAGACAAGTCTCATGAAGAAGAGCATCATTCTTAAGAAGTCATTAACGCATTTCAAGATATTGAAGACGCCCCAAGAAGGCTAAGTCAGCTAGACCTTGGACGTGTTATGCAGCAATAGGATTGAGCCCTCAGTGGTCACCTCGGACAAAGAAGAGAGGTATCCTGCTTGTCGAAACTATTGGCAAAAAGCAGGGGTTATACCTAAAGCTGGTCACCTTGATAAACTAAGGCCAAGTATGTTCTGATGCACAAAGTAGACGAATGTTAGCCAAAGTCCCTTCAGCATACCATTCAAAAGCAATGACAAAACAAAGAAACCCAGGCCAAATGAGAAGAGTGCCCTCAAGTATGGCACTCGGGTGCCAGACAGGCTTAATTCTGACCAATGAAGTTCGTACAAAATCCTCAGTAGTAAAAATCACAAATAGTCCCTTGAGGTCCCTCAAAAAAGTCTCTACTCCCCAAAAAGTCTCCATGGATGGACCTACGAACAATGCATCCAAACATCTGAGCATCCTACTTACAGCATTGCGTGGATCTCATCGACGGTCACGTGGTCCATTGGCTAGGAAGAAAAAAGTAATAAAGCCGAAGGAATTTTCTGAATGTTGTCCTTCTCGCTTCTCTCAAAGCACAAAATTCGGTGAGTCAAGCTGTTTGAAGATATTTTTCAGCACCTTAGGTTCGTAATGCAGAATAAACAGAGAAGCTAGTCAATAAAGCATAAGTTACAATGGAATTCTAAATAGTCTCATAATTTTCCCAGAACAAGTGGCAATGCTCACAATGAATTCAAAAGGTCACCTGCCAAGTTTCGTCGCAATCCAACATGCCTAAGGCAGTGCAGACAAAGAAACAATTTCAGAAATTGTTGTGGAACCATCATGGTCAAAAACCCCTATGGGTCAAGTTTCGGCTTAATCGGCAGCTCCAAGACAAAGTTATGAGTAAAGACCAAAATTGGAAGGCTGCACACTATTTCCGTCCGCCCTCTCTGCACTAATGGTGACTATTTTTATAGTCTTAGGTAGTGACTTTTGGGAGCCATATCTCACTCATTCCAAGTCGGATCGTGCTCAAATGTTTTGAACGTGTTCCTCACGTCAAGACAAACGTTTCGATAGGTGAAATGCCTCGTGACAATGCCCGAGCAAGGAGAAAAGCTAGAGAGAGGTTGGTGATTCGTGAAGGAAGATGCAGGAAATTCAACAGCCACACGTCCAGCTCGAATGGCCATATCACAGCGCTCGTGCATCAGATTGACACGAGACCAGTTCCATCGCGTGTGTAAGTCCTAGAGATACCATTGGTCTAAACCCGATGTGTGATGAATGGTCGGATTTCCCACATGAAGCCGATAAAGTCACTGAAAATTCCAGTCGTCAGAATTGAAATTCTGGCATAAAACCCAAGGCTGCAAATCTTTGTCTTGGCACAAAATTGAGCTACATTTGTTGCCATGCTATTGTGACGGCATGCTCAGTGCAATACAACAAAGAAATCATGAAGAAACATTAAGATATGAGCTCATTAATTATCTGAAGTTTTCAAGATTCGCAAAAATTTCAAGTCGCATGATCGTGGCTTAAAAGCACAATCCGTGGCTCGAAGTTGGTATCAAATCGATTGTCATGATGAGCCCTATAAGAAAGAGTCATCTTTTTGTCAAACGGGAACTAGAGCGATCCCGGATCATCCATGGAAGATCACATACGTTATAACGCAGCAACAGGGACTGTTTTGAAATTCCATGTATTGTTAGGTAGGGGTAAAACAGTCCTTTTGCACCCATCTCCTCTCACTCTCTCTATACTATTGGGGTGTGATCCAAATGTCTGTCCTCCTTGTTCGCCCTCTCAGAGGGGCTTGCTGGTCATTGAGGGGGGTGTAGAGAAACTTCGGGGTCAACACCCATGGGTTTGCTCATGTCCACGAGTTTGTGGATGGACACAGGCTGTCACATGGATGGGGTCTCACACGTGCAGGTGAGAGTAAGAGAGAGTGAGAGAGAAAGGACAACTCAGCTTAGGAGAGATGGGGGGGTGATGTGTAAAACCGAATCGCCCATGAGACTGCGCACTCAGGAGTATCCCTTTTCTCTCAAAGGTTTCTCTCTCTCCCTCTCCTCTCCCTCGGAGACCAGGGCTCACAAAGAAAGACAAGCTAGCAAGAAAAATCTGGCCTCGATTCTTCTCAGTCTTTAGGGGTATTAAAGCTTCAAAAATGGGGTAAGGGGTCAAAAAAATGTCCCGTTACAAGTGAGTTATGCTTGCCTATATAGAGGATTCATCAAACAAGGGTGGATGCGCAAAAGTCAAAACTTAAATACGATGAAAGAAATTCAAAACAAATCCAAAAATTAGGCATAAATGCCCTTGCGATCTTTTGCTCGAATGATGAGACCATCCCTGCATGCAGGCTGCTCCACCATGGAAGACCTTGGAAGCTGGTCCTACAACTTACAGTAATTATTCAACTTTTCAGCAACATATCTTCGCTCTTCTCTCAATTGTGAGCGTTTTCATGCCCTTTAATCATGTTTTGGTGGCCTTTTCTCCTGAGGTGAAAGTCTGACCAGTTTGGTGAACTTTGTTTCCCAATGCATCTTCGAGCTATGTCGTCCTAACTCTTAGCTCTACTTGCAAGTCCGAGAGGAGGTTGTTGCAGTCGTTTTGCACCAAGTTTGGGCTGATTTGGTGTTCATTTGTGCATTTGCCTAATTTGGAAGGTTGCCGGAGAAAGGGATTTCGGCAACTGACTTGATTTGCTTTTTTGGTGACCTGGGGACTTGCATTCATCAATCCACGAGTTGAATGCAAGAGTTGTACCAGAATGTAGCTCTTTGCGAGGTGATTCTATTAAACTCCTTCCCGTATTAATCTAAGGCTCGAACATTGAATTATACTTCACTGAATCTGGAGCTTATTTAACCCTGTTTTTTCCTTAGTTTCTCCGGTCACTTTCCCATAGGTCAAAATGATAGAGCTGGCGTGATCTGGATCATGTTAATGTTCGAGCTCTGTCTAGTTTTAAAGAAAGGTGTCGTGGGTTAGCGATGTCGCTGCTGAAAAACATTGTTGCAGTCCCCATTTTCGGGACTGGTTTAGCGAAGCCGCACCACGCTATGGTAATACTCATAATTTGCGAGGTCGTATGAGCGTAAACCCCTCTAGGGAGGTTCGATTGAGCCCAAATTTGGTCCTCAGGGGTTTTTTTGAAGTTTCGAGCACAATGGCGGTGGTCTGGTGCCCTGCTGGAGTCGTTAGCATGGGGCTACAGTGAAGGGTCCGTTTTTTGTGCAAGGGCACCATACCCAACTTACTATCCTGGAGGCTTTATTTTCAACACAATCTTAGTCTGCGGGTGCTTCGTGAACCTGCGAGACCAGACTATCGCTGACTCTCCCCTTATTTGCATGAGCTTACGAATGTATGTAAAAAATGACGTACAACACACGAGGCAGCCCAAAGGCTGTAACCAAACAAGCACACGACTTTTGAGGAAGACGAAAGTCTTCTAAAAATACAAACATGCATGCTGAATGCCCTAAGGCCATCTCAACTAAGAAGGCAGGTATTTCAAATACTCAACCTGTCATATCACGAGGGTTCAGGTCACAAACCACCCCGAACACTTCTGTAGGCCACGCACACACTTGCAGGTCTAGTGACTCTGCTAGCAGAATGGGGAAAGGAGCGTCAAACATGCCCCTCACCGCCCCAAAGCCACTTATCACTTGGTTGATGTCGGTGGGGTCCTGATTTCCCTCGAGCCGGGAGGGGGAAACCCTCTTTCGGATAGGTGTCGTCGGTGGGGTCTGACGCGTGTGTTACGTGAGGGTCCTCCGTCTTGCGGATAAGTGCCAACGGTGAGAGATATTTTGTGACTAGAGCGTGGATGCTCTTTACTCCGCTTGGGTGGTTCGAGAACATACCCTGACGGATAGCTCTCTTAGAGAAATTACGAAGCCCTCCGGCTGCTTGTCAACACGATTTGGACGAGGGCCCTCTTCAAGCTCTCAACCTCTCTCTCCTCTCTCTATGTTATTGAAATGAGATCTAAATGTCCTTCCTCCTTGGTTGCCCTACCAAGGGGACTGGCTGGTCGCTAAAGGGGGCACAAGGAAACCCGAGGGTTGAAGCCCATGGGTTTTTATGGATGACAATCCGACTCCTTGGGGATACACAAGCAGAGGGCTTAGACAGAAATTGTGACTCGATGAGGAGTGCCAAATGGCAGCGGACTTCACTGGGGGTTAAGGGGGCAGATATGGCTTCCTAAGGTGAAAGATGAAACTCCATGGGGAATAAGCTTATGGAAGGTAACCCGACTCCCTTGGGATAAGATAGCTTTGGTGCGAGACTGACCCACTAGGGATTGAAAGGTTGACCATCTCCTTTTTTTGCATACATCTAACTCCACTTGGGATGATGGGTTGCAACACTGGTGTAACTCCTACTGGGGATGATGGTATAACACACATAGTGGTGACCAATTTTAGACTTGCGTGGCACTAGCGTGGAGTCACTAGTTGCAAGAATGACATTGAGCAGTCAGTGGCATGCAATGTTGGTTGCATACAACATTAATCACATGTGATGTTTGTCAGGGAGCTTCACGCGTGGTGTTAATTGTGAAGTTTCACACGCGACGTTAGTCACGAACTTTCACATGCGTCGTTAGCTATGAGCGGCATTGGTATTGAGTTCGGTCACCCTGGTTCATTGTTGTTTGATGCTCGATATGGCACTAGTGGCAGTAACCCTCCATTCGGGCCTTGGATCTTAGCCCGAATCAGTTCAGCCCATCGTTAGTTGGACTTCGGGGACCTAGCTGGCATTCCCGCTTCATAAGGGGCACTTCGGGGAAGCATCTTCTATATAAGGGGTAAACCCCATTTTTCACCATTTTACCGAAGGTAAAAATGGCTAAGTCATTTAACAGTAAGAGTGAGGGAGCTCTCGATGGGAATTCCGACAAGAACGCAAAGCTTACAGGCGAGAGTTTACTGACGCACACCATCCAGAAAGAACCAAAAGAGTTGCACAGGGGGCTTCGCGAGCGTCAGTGCTGCCGGAGTTGAAAAGCAGGGTGTGCCAAAAAAAGGAGTTGGCTAGAGTCTATAGAGATTTTGGCAGTGGTTCTGCGAGTACTAGAGAAAGGGAAAAGGGGTGCACGTTGCAGTAAGGAATTACCGAAAAACTTTCGTTGGTTTACGGTGGTTTTTCGGCTGTGTGAACAAAGGGGAAGGGGGGTTTCCGATGAGTGGAGGTGGTTTCCCAGTGAGAAGCCAAGAGATCGTAGGCAAACAAATAGGCGTTGACAGTGAATGGTCACTGGGAGGTGAACGGCTACCAGTCCACATGTGTGAGGACATGTGTCAGGCTACATTATGGCCGACAGTTGTCAGGTAGTGCTCCCGAGGCTCAAGGTGACATGCGTACAGTCTGTGGCATGTACAGGAGATACGAACGGCACTGCTTCAAAAATCATAAGCGGCGATAGTCCTAAAGACATGACCGATGTTAGCCTTTTGAGAACCCTGTCGGTGCTAGTCACAGCCAGTGTTAATCCTTGAAGACACAACTATCTTTAGGCTTTGAGAATATCGTCGGCATTGGTCCTTGAAAATGAAGCCGACGTTAGTCCTTCAAAACGCATCCGACATTAACCTTCAGCAAGCACAACAGGCGTTAGGCCTTATTTGATGCAAGCAACGTTAGTCATGCATGGTGCTGTTAGTGTCTTTCATGCACGGTGATAGCCTTGTGTCTTGGTGATTTCCACACGGTAGTGAGTGCTTAAAGACAGTCTAATGGCCGGGCCTTCAAACAGACTCCTTGACATGAAGAACTTTTCAAGGGGTGGAGAGCTTGGCACCAACGAATTTTCTAGTGAGAATCTGGTCCGGGGTGAACCGATTTGGTTAACGGCGAGTGGCCCTTTAGTGTCACACTTTCATTACAGACCCAGTTCTATTTGAGGATCGGGTGGATAATGAGGGGAACATCAGTGTTGAAGAAAGGATGGCTCTTCTTCATTTGCATGCACCGGAACGTGGCTTCTAGTGTAAAATTGCCCACTCTGGGAAAGAGAATGGTTAAGACAAAGAGGCTGATATGGTCTTTTATTGGTCTCAGAGTATAGGGGGAGCACCAGTACTTAAAGGGGTACTCTTCCTGGACCATCTAAGTGCATGCATCACACAGGAGCATTCTTGAGCGTGCTTCTTTACTAGCAGCAGTTCAGTGCTCAGCCGGCTATTATGATCAGTGCTCCAACACCGTTAAGGTACTGTTGGAGACCTGAAGTCATGTTAGCAAAACATGGCTTCTTGGGCATGAGGAAGCAAGAATCTTCTTACTGGATTATTACTTCATCGGCAACTTTCCACTGATTGGAGCAATGTATGACAAGTTTGTGCCTCAGAATTTAGTCATCTTTGGCAGTGCTCACCTACGAGACGAAGAACCGCTTTCTAGTCTTCAGAAAATCTTTGAGATTTACCAGCTGCTTTATTCCAAGTTTAGCAACAGTCAGGTGACCTTCACTAAATGGGTGAAATTCTTTACGGGGATTACCCTGAGGAGGGTGGTTCAGGTGCTTCAAGAAAGAAGGGAAAGGCAGTTGTAATGGGGACGCCTCCAATCTACAAACCCGAGGCCAGTGATTATTGTGTCTTCTTGTCCGCATATTTGGCCCGTGATTATTCCTGGTTTACTTCCATCCAAGCACATTCTATGTGGCTTGCGACATGGCGAGGGGGCACCAGTATGCCCTCGCACAACAAGTTCTATGTAGTATCTACCATGGACTAGGAGCCATCTTTAGAGGGAAAGCCTATAAAGGCAAAGAGGGCGATAACGGCATTGTCGGTGGTGAAGATTTTCTAGGGGACTTCATGACACAATTCCCCATCCATTAGGTATACAGGTGACTAAGAGCTTATTTCCCTACCACTTATGTCAAGAGTGAAGGCACGGGGCAGAAGATATGTCCCTTCTTGATGAGGATTATTGGGCAAAAGGCTATCTTCCATAGCCCGGGGAGGTTCGTAACTTGTTTGGGAATGAGTTTTTCAGCATGCATGGAGTCACCATTCTAGTTGGAGGCTTTACTGACCGCTCCTTTATTGATGAACTGGGGAAGGAGTTGGACGATGCTCCCACAACCATCAAGGAGCTCATGTTTATCTTGAGCGTCAGAGGCAACGGTTTGGCCTATCGAACCCCACGTAATGCCAGACTCAAAGGGTACTTCCCCCATTGGTTTTCTCATCAACAGGGGCTAGATCAAAGTTGTCCTTTCTCCATGTTCTTCAAGAAATGTCACGGTAGAGTAAACATCCGGATGAAGGAAGAGCTCGGGACTCTTCGGGAGTCATGACGGCCAGAACATATACGGCCGCATGGTCCACATGTTTGGAGATGACTGAGGTCAACAAGTATGTGGTACCACATTTTGACAAAGGACCTGGGCGACTGAAGCCTATGCAAACTGGTGGAGGATTACCAACCGAGGGTACTGGGAGGTTGATCACCCTTGGAAAGGGGAGACTGCAATTGGCTCCGGGATACCAAGCAAAAGAGGATACTCCAGACTCCTCTAGGAGAAATTTTACCTTGGAATACCCTTGAAATTGGGAGGCTCTTGGGATACCTCGCGAGATGGCGGCGGATGAAACTTCACAGCAATTTCTTGTTATGGAGAAGAGGACGGGGAGCCTTTTTTACAATCTCACCTCTATCTTCCAATGGAAGGAGGGTCTAAATGTCCTAGGTCATGAGGGGCGCCCGATGCAAGACCTGAATGAACTATTAAGGAGTGGCCCTCATAGTGCTCTTGCTACAAGCTCTTCTCGTGGGAGCAGTTCTGAGACAACTAATCCTCCACCGGGGGTATGAAAGAAGAGGAAGAGTGCTACCCCAGCTGTCACTCTCACTTGGCCTCGAGCTGTCGGGCCTGGTCGAAAATGCAGGAGTGTAAAACTTGCTATCATCCTGGAATCGAGTGATGGCTCTTCATCTTCTACCTCTTTATCGACTGTGTCTTGACAGAGGAGAGAGAAAGTACACAGTCGATGCTAAGCTTCGTCGACTATGTTTAAATAGAGGAGAGAGAGGGGATGCAGTCAACGCTAAGCTTCCCGTCTAAGGAAGGAGATAGAGGATGGAAAAAAGAGAGGGAAAGAGATAGAGATGAGAAGAAGAGAAAGAAAGAGAAGTAGATATGAGAAGAGAGACATGGAGATGAGAAGAAGATAGTGAAAGAGAGATAGAGATGAGAAGAAGAGAGATAAAGAGAGATAGATAAGAGAAGAAGAGAGAAAGAGAGATAGAGATGAGATGAAGAGAGTGAAAGTAAGATAGAGACGAGAAGAAGAGAGAGAAAGAGTGAAAGAGGGGAGGAGAGAAAGAGGGGAGGAGAGAGAAAGTTACCTTATCGAAGGTACCGACCCTTTTATTGTCTCTCCTCTCTCTCTCTCTATCCAAGACACACCAACGAGTTTAAGCAAAGATGAAGTCTTTATTGAATCTTTAAGAATGAACCCAAGGGGAGGGATTTTACAATTTGGCTTTACATATATAGAATTGGGCCCAAACATGGGTGGACACCCAAAAACTACTTAGAATTGAAGATAATTACAAATTAATTGAATTAAAGAAAATTCTAAAAATGGGTGCAAAAGGACTGTTTTTATCCTGCCTAACAATGTGTGGAATTTTGGATCTGTCCCTGTTGCTGTCCGAGAACTTACGTGATCTTCCATGACTGATCCGAGGTATTTCTGATGCCCGTTTCATCGAAAGCTGATTTTTTCTTGTGGGGGTCGGCATGGGGATTGATTTGATACCTACTTCAAGCCATGAATCATGTTTTTAAGCCATGATCATGAAACTTGAAATTTGCTTGAATCTTGAAATTTGTGGATCGATTGTGTACTCATTTCCTAATGTTTTTCTTTAGTTTCTTCACTGAATCTTATTGAGCATGCTGTCATGATCATGTTGTAACATGCACGTCGACGACTCTGTGTGTGAATCCAACTGTTTATCGTACACGGGGTTCGGACCAGAGATAGCCACAGACCTCACGCACATAATGCAATTAGTTTTGTGTCGATCGGATATGCGAGCACCATGATTAGTCGCTTGAGTGAGGCATGCTACTGCTGAATTTTCTGTAATTTTCTTCATGGATCAGCAACTTCTCTCTAGTTTTTCTCCCTACTAAGGCATCGTCACGGGGTGTATCATATATCGAAATGCTCGTCTTGATGAGACAAACATGATCACAAAATTTAAGAGCGATCTGACTTGAAACTAGTAGATATAGGTACCTAAATTCACTGCCGATGACTGTAAAAACAACCACAGTTATTGGTGTTTTGGTGCAGGGTGGCCACACAGAATAATGTGTGGCTTACCCCTTTTGGTATTTTATCCATAACTTTGTCTTGAACTACTCGATTAAGCTGAAAGGTGACCCATGGGGTTTTTCGACCATACCGGATCTAATGATGGTGGTCCCACAACTATTTGACAAACCGAAAATATAGTTCTAATTGCAACGTCCAGTTTAGGGTGCTTGAGGCCGATTTTGTTGAAATTGTTTCATTGTGTTCACTACCTTAGACATGTCTGATCATGATAAAACTTGACATGTAGCCTTTTGGATTGATGATGGATATCTTCACCGATTCTGGGGACATTATGAGACTTTCAAAATTACCACTATTTTAAAGGATTTATTGACCGGCTTCCTCTTTATTCCGCATCGGGGACCGAGGTGCTGAAAAATGCATTCAAACAGCTTGCCCCACCGATTGTTACGCTTCGAGAGAAGCAAGAAGGACAACATTTGAAAAATTTCCTTCGGCTTTATTACTTTTTTATTCGTAGCCACAAGACCACATGAACGTTGAGGAGATTCACACAATGGTGTAACTAGGATGCTCAGACGTAGGGATTCATTGTTCACAGGTCCGTCTGTTGAGACTTCATGAGGGGAAGACAATTTTTAGGGATGTTATCAATGTCCTCACCCTCATGTGGACTGTCTACGATTCTGAAGCTGAGGGTTTTGTACAGACCTCGTCAATTAGAATTTGGCCCGTCTGGCAATTGAGTGCCATGTCGAAGGGCATTGTTCTCATTTGGCCTGGGTTTATTTGTCTTAGATAGACAACAAAAGAGCCTTTGGTCGATGCTAGTTTGCATAATGCACCCGTTGTTCCTTGACAACTAGGGTACCTCAGTTTATCGAGATAACCAGCTTTGGGTATAACCACCCTTACCCATTTCTTTGCAGTTACGACAATCATCTGATTGCCACTCCAAAGTCATGGTTGATTTAGCCTTCTTAGGGCATCTTCGATTTGTCAGAGTGACTTTTCTTTTTGTTTACTGTGCAGAAGAGCCTTTTGTTGGTGCTCGTCAGTGTCGTGCACTCTTTGTTCCTTGGTGGGTAAGGTACCTCAGTTTATCAAGATAACTAGCTTTGGGTAGAACCACCCCGACCCACTGCTTTGTAGTTACAAAAATCTTCTGATTGCCGCTCCAAAGTCATGGTTGACTTAGCCTTCTTAAGGCGCCTCTGGAATCTGGGAGTGTGTTTCATAGCCTCTTGGGAATGATGCCCTTTTTCATAAGACTTGTTTTACCATCTTGGCGAGTATTCTGTCTTTCGAGTCCTTTTTGCAACTGGACTCAGGCTGTCGGAATTGTTTCCTTAAAGCTCGTATTTCTGGACCCTGGTATTGTAACACCAGGGATCTTTTTTTTTTTAGTGTGGGATGAAGTAACATGTTGAGACGAGGGCTACATCAACCTATTTATTGGTCCAAGCATCCTTTGTGGATTTTCACTTTAACTTGGGGAGGGGTATCGAAGAGACGGTTTTCACCAACTTCTCTTTATTTGGGGCTCTTTTACCCATGACTTTACAGCCATGTTCACCCTTATTATTCAATTTTTACTCACGATGCCTTTTTAGGTTTTCACCGTGCACGGGTTTTATTCACAGAACTATTTTACACATGGTTTCATGAGAGAGCCCGTCTGTCATTTTTACTCATGGGTTCCCTTATTAAGTTATACACAATGCCCATTATTTCATTTTTTTTCTTTTTTTGGTGAAGGCAAGTTTAAGGTCATGCCTTCAGAACATGTGTGAAGCCTTTTAGCATCATACGGTCATGACGTGCACTATAGTTTAAGGTCATACAGCTGGACCATAATGGACATGGATGGTAGTTGATAGAGGCCATGGAGTGAGTATGATAGTGGATTTAGCTCACTTTTTGGGAGACGGCACGAAGCTACCTATGAAAGATGGATGAGGTATGAAAGGTGGGTAAAACATTGTGACCCACTAGCTTGCGACGAGTATAGGTGGCAGGACGGTTTGCGGTTTTGTGAGCATAGGTGAGACTTACTGGGGAATGATGAAGGATGATTAAGTGAATGGACTCACTGGGGAGGTAGTACACACGCATGAGTTGGTTATGGATGACGTGCATGAAGATGTATGTATAACGGTGTGTGCGTGTACGCGGGGGCGAGTTTATGGTCATACCTCTGAGACCTGTGCAAAGCAGTTTATCATCATGCAGCCAAGACGTGCACTATGGTTTAGGGTCATATAGCTTAGACCATGGTTATGCAGTTTACAGTCATGCTACTAGGACCATGCGGTTTAAGGTTGTGCAACTAAAACTCTGTTGCAGTTTACAGTCGTATAGTTTGGACCGTGGTCCTGGGCCTTTTAATGTCATGCGGCTTGGACGTGTACTATAGTTTTAGGTTCATACAGCTAGACCATAGCTATGCAGTTCTAAAGTTAGGCAGCTAGGACCAAGCAGTTTAAGGTCGTGCAACTAGACCTCCACTACACTTTAAGGTCATATAGTTTGGACCATGGTGCTGAGCCTTTTAACGTCATGCGGCTAGGACGTGTATTATACTTTTTGGGGCATAGAGCTAGATCATAGCTATGCATTTTTAAAGTCATGCAACTAGGACCATGAAGTTTAAGGTCGTGAAACTAGACCTCCGCTGCAGTTTAAGGTCATATAGTTTGGACCATGGAGTTTAGGGTCTTGCATTTAGACCATAACTATGCAAATTTAAAGTCGTGCAGCTAGGACCATGCAGCTTAAGGTCGTGCAACTAGACCTCTGCTACAATTTAAGGTCATATAGTTTAGACCATGCAGTTTAGGGTCGTGAATCTAGACCATAGCTATGTAGTTTTAAAGTCATTAAACTAGGACCATGCAGTTTAAGGTCGTGCAACTATACTTTTGCTACAGTTTAAGGTCATATAGTTTGGACCATGTAGTGTAGGGTCGTGCATCTAGACCATAGCTATACAATTTTAAAGTCATGTAGCTAGGACCATACAATTTAAGGTTGTCCAACTAGACCTTCGCTACAGTTTAAGGTCATATAGTTTGGACCATGCAGTTTAAGGTCATGCAACTAGAGCTCTGCTACAATGTAAGGTCATATTCTTTTGAGCATGCAGTTTAGGGTCGTGCATCTAGACCATTGTGTGGGTCACCATGTAGGTGGAACTCCATGGGGAATAGGTTTGTGGATGGTAATCTAACTCCCTAGGGATAAAATTGTTAAGGACAATCAGAAGCAGAGGGCTCAGATAGAGATGGTGGCCCAACGAGGGATGGTGAACGAAAGTGAACTTCACTGGGGATTCGAAGACCAATGTGGGTCTTTTATATCCTTGAGGATAGAATAAATAAGTGTGAGGCAACAAAAATGACCCTAACTCCATTAGGGATAATAGGCTATAGTACGAGTATGGTTCTCTTATTGGAGATGAGAAGTCATGACCTGATTTTTATCGACCTAGGTCCAATAGGTCAGAGTCAAGGTGCAACCACACTGGGGATAGCGATAGGACACACACGTCTTCAGCCTAGGTTGCTTAAAATACAGCCGGTGTCAGGTGCAGTAATCATTATTTCCTGTGATTGCTCAGCCGGCGATGAGCCTTCGAAATGCAATCGGCACTAAAAATGGCCAACACGGCTTCTTAACGACTTAGCCGGCACTGAGGACGGCCCGTGCTATCACATGAACACAGCCTATGCTAAGTTGCCGAGCACACAATCGGCTCTAAGTTGCCGAGCACGCAGCCAGTGCTAGGGTTGTTGAAATGCAGGTAGCACTGAGTGTCTGAACTCACAGCCGGAGTTGGGTTTACTGAGAAAGCAGCCAGCCCTGAGGCTTCGAATACACAGCCAGTGCTGAAGTCACAATCAAAACCAGCGGCGCTGAAGTCTCTGAGCACACAGCTAACGACGAGTGTGGGTTTGTGTTTGGGCTTCAGCCCAAGCCTGACCCGGCTTTGGCCCATTGTCGTTTGATCTATTGGACGTGGTTGGGATTCCCAATTTGCGATGGTCATTTTGGGGAGAGCATTGGCTATATAAGGGGGTAAAACCCCATTTTCCCCACTTTTAACCGAAGGTAAAAACTTAAACATAAAATTTTTAATAGTGACCAAAGTTTGAGGTGGAAGCACAGGCAAGCAACCAAGTATTCCGGTAAGGTTTTTACAGGAAGGGTTTCGACAAGCAGAAGTTTACTGAGGATTGGTGAATTTTGCAGGAGGAGAGAGAGCAAAAGGAGTAAATCTGGAGCTTTTTTGCCCAAGAATCAGTGGAAAAAGGGGAGCTCACCAGGGAATCAGTGAACTCCGACTGTGATTTAGGGAAGAGAAAAGAGCTACCCATGGGTTTTCTGATGGTTTTCGGCAATTTCTCAGTGAGTGCATGGGGTTTTGCTCAGAAATCAGTGAATCCTGGTCATGGTTTTACTGGTTAGAGAGGCAGGAAGTGCAACAGTGGGCATTTCTGCTTGTTTTTGGAGTTTTTCTAGGGGCTTAGGTGGTTTCCCGATGTCTTTGGTGACCTCGTAGAGATTTTTTCGGTGGGGATTTGGTGACTTTCCGCTTGTGTAGGCGGAATTCTAACGAGAAACCGAAGGGTCAGGGAACAGAACTGTCACTAAAGGTGGACCATCGTGGGGAAGACGAATCATTGTTCTTGGAAATAATGCAATTATTGGGAAGGCAAAGAGATTTAAGCCTTGAAAACGACGAGTCTCAAGAGGTGAAGAGACGTTGAAAACAAGGAGATACCAGGAGGTGAACAGCCGTGGTGAAGAACACAGCCGACGCTAAGTTAGGACAGGCAGCCGGCGCTAACAGAAGCGCAACCGGTGCTAACAGAAGCACAACCGACGTTGATGGTTAGAAGAATAACCTGTGCTGACACAGTCGGTGCTGATCCTCAAGAAAGGCAGCCGACGCTAGGAGTTAGGAGCACATTTGGCACTGATCTTTGGAGGAAACAGCTGACACTAGCTTCAGATGGCGCTCATCAGCGCATGTGGAACGTGATGACGCGTACAGTGCCACTCGCATGTGGTAGTAAGTTACATGTGGGAATTGCTATGCTTGGCGATGGTGTTGACATGGGTAAGCAAAGGATGGTGACCAGTGGTAAGGCCCGGCTTGTGATGCCTATTGGAAGCCAAGTGCTCCACCACAACAGTGAAGTTCATGTTGTTCTGTGGAAGGGCATCCACTGTGAACAGGGTATGCTCTCCATCATAGGCCAATTCCTTACCAGGGAAGCCTGCCATGTATGCTTGATGTACATGTCGATTGAATTCTGCCTTGTATGTTTGATATGCACGTCAAATGAAATCTGGCTTGCTCGTCAGATGAGATCTGGCTTGTATGTATGATGTACACGAAGCTGACTCGAAAATGGTTGGCTTCTTCTTTTGGCCTGTAACCATTCTTTATGGCGGTACTCGTCGGATGAATTGAAGCTATAACTTTTCCGAGTGGTTTCGCTTCTTCTTAATGAGGAAGGCCTTTCTTTTGGCCTATAACCGTCCTCTTATCCTTAGATGTAAGAGACTTGTAATTTCAAGAGCACATTCCATAACCTTCATTCCATGGTAAAGGACATGATAACAACCATCCTCTCACAATGTACATACATAACATGCATTTCTTACATAATCTAAGAATCATACATTCATTCTCAGCATCCACTTCCATTATAGAACAAAAACCCCAAATATTAGTGAACAAGGCATAAGGAATTTCTACATCACTCACACATTCATTACTCATCTCACAAGCATAAAACTCATGCATCCTTATGACTATAATGTAATGGTGATGGATCCAGTTACATGAATAATAATGGTTCTTTCTCCAATCGTCTTCTCACAGCTCTAACCTGCCTTACAATGGCTGCCCTCCAACAGTCACTTCTTCAAACCTTGTGTCTTAGAGAGAGTGATGAAGTAAGAATGAGTGGCGTGGGTGAGAGAAGAGTTTTAAGTGCTCTTGTGTTTGAGGTGGCTCACCAAGTATCACCAAGAGACTTAAAAATCTGGACTAGTGGCTCTCAAATTAGCATGCATTTAACAAGTGGCGCTCATAATCATGCATGTCAGAAATACAGCCGGCGCTACACAGCTATGCACACAACCAGCGCTGGTCCATCCCTTCTCCGCAACCGGTGCTGCACACTCAGCACAGCCGGTGTTGCACGCAACACAGCCGGCACTGCACGCAACACAGTCATCACTGCACACTCAGCACAGCCAGTGCTGGTCCATCCCTTCTCCACAGCCGGTGCTGCACACTTAGCACAACCAACTTTGTACACAACACAGCCGGCGTTGCACTCAACATAGTTGGTGCTGCACACTCAGCACAACCGGCGTTGGTCCATCCCTTCTCCACAGCTGGCACTGCACACTCAGCATAGTCGATGCTACACACAACACAGTCGACGCTGCACACTCAGCACAGCTGACGCTAGTCCATCCCTTATCCACAGCCGGCACTCTCTACTATCCTTTCTTCCTCCTTATCCCATCGTGCTCTGTAACTGTCCAAGAAAAATTTGGGTCGTCACATCATCCCCCCCCTTAAAAATATTTTGTCCTCAAAATCGCTAATTGATTAAATCAGGGTACAAGTCCTAGATGTCATCTTCTCGCTCCCACATTGATTCCTCCCTCGAATTATACTGCCATAAAACCTGAACTAGAGGAATCTCTTTGTGACGAAATATCTGAATTCTTCTATCCAATATCTTAATAGGCTGTTCTATATAAGTTAAATCCTCCCTGATCGGGATTGGCTCATACTCCAAAACGTGGGATGGATCAGGCTGATACCTTCTCAATAACGACACATGAAAGTTTTCTTTCATTGACCTTGTCATAATATACAGGCGATCTGTACTTCCTCCCATATAATGCTTCAAAAGGTGTCATCTGGATAATATCTTGGAAACTGTTGTTATAAGCAAACTCTATTAGAGGTAGAGGATTATCCCAGTTCCCCTTAAAATCTGTAACACAGATCCTCAGCATATCTTCTAGGGTCTGTATGGTCCTTTCTGACTGTTCATCTGTTTGAGGGTAGAAAGCTATACCAAAAGTGAGTTTGGTCCTCAGAGCCGACTGTTGGCTATTTCAAAACCTTGAAGTAAATCTGGAGTCTCTGTCGGACACAATATAACCAAGCACTCCATGCAGTCTTACTATCTCCTTGATGTATAATTGGGCTAACTTATCCATGGTATAAGTAGTACAGACATGCAAGAAATGAGCCGCTTTAGTGAGTCGGTCCACAATAACCCAAATACTGTCATGTCTCAAAGTTGATCTCTGCAGGCCAGACATGAAATCCATAGTTAGGTGCTCCCACTTCCATTCTGGAACAGGTAAGGGGTGTAACTGTCCAGCACCTTTTTGTGTTCAGCCTTCACTTGCTGGTAGGTCAAGCACTTTGGAACAAATTGTGCTACTCTCTTCATGTTACTCCACCAAAAGAGTCTTTTTAGATCCTAATACATTTTCGTGCTCCCTAGATGCACTGTATAGCGGGAGTGGTGTGCTTCTTCTAAAATATCCGTTTTTACCTTCTCATTGTCAGGGACACAAACCCGACCTTAGAATCTTAACATTTCATAACTGCCCAGACAAAGTCCTCCTTACTTTTCGATTTTATTTCCTTGAAAATTTTCATGTACTGAGGATCCTCTTTTTGCGCTACTCGGATTTGATGAAAGAGATAGGGCTCTATTCTTATACATGAAATTATTCCTTTCCCATCGTCAAGGGGTAGAGTTGAGTGCCATTCTACTACATCTTCTAGTAGCTTCATCTCTTGGACCCTCATGTGAGCCATTGACACCACATGCTTTCTACTTAAAGAGTCTGCCATAACATTGGTCTTACCTGGGTGGTAGTTGATGGTACAATCATAATCATTGAGCAAGTCCATCCATCTTCTTTCTCATATTCAATGCTTTCCGAGAAAATAAGTACTTGAGGCTCTTATGGTCGGTGAACACTTTAAATTGAGTTCCATACAGATAATGTCTCCAAATTTTTAGGGCAAAAACCACAACTGCCAATTGTGTGAGGCATAGGCTATAACCTTTCCCCTTTGCATCAGTACACACCCAAGCCCTTTGTGTGAGGCATAAGTAAACACCACAAAATCTTCATTCCCTCAGGCAGGGTGAGTACCGGGGCTGTAGTTAGTCTCTTTTTCACTTCCTGAAAGCTTCTCTCGTAGTTATCGGACCATACAAACTTGACTTCCTTTTGGGTTAGGTGGGTTAGGGTAAGTGCTATCTTCGAGAACCCCTCTACAAAATGCCGGTAATACCCCGCCAGTTCTAAGAAACTATGAACTTCAGATACATTCATTGGTCTTTCCCATTTAAGCACAGCCTCAATCTTACAAGGATCAACAACAATCCCTTCTTTGGAAATAATATGCCCAAGGAAAACCAGACTTGGGAGCTAAAATTCACTCTTATTGAACTTAGCATACAATTTCTCCTTCCTTAGAGTATGGAGGACCACTCTTAAATGTCGTTCGTGTTCTTCCGGATTCGTGGAATACACCAAAATATCATCTATATAGGGTCTAAAGACTCTATTCATCAGATCCATAAGCACAGCTGAGGCGTTCGTTAATCCAAAAGGCATCACTAAGAACTCGTAGTGGCCATAACGAGTCTTGAATGCAGTCTTGGAGATATCCTCTTCCTTGACACACAACTGCTGGTACGCAGACCGGAGGTCAATCTTAGAAAATACTTTGGCCCCTTGCAGTTGATCAAATAAGTCATCAATTCTGGGAAACATGTATTTATTCTTCACTGTAACCTAATTCAATTGTTTAAAATCAATGCATAGCCTCAAAGACCTATCTTTCTTCTTTACAATTAAAACCAGTGCGCCCCATGGTGACACACAAGTTCAAATGATCCCTTTATCCAATAATTCTTGTAATTGCTCCTTCAATTCTTTTAAATCAGCTGGGGTCATCCTATATGGGGCTTTAGAAATAGAAGTAGTACCAGGAACCACACCTATTTCAATTTCAATCTCTCTAACTGGGAGCAGAGAAGTTCACTCTTTAGGGAAGACCTCTGGATATTCTCTCACCACCGGTATCTCTTCTAATTTAGACTGAACACCCCAATTTTCTACTATATAAGCCAAGTATCAAACACATCCTTTGGCCAAGAGGCGAGAGGCTCGAAGGGCTGAGATGATGTGTAAAGGAGAAACATCCTTAATGCCCTTAAAATATAGTTCAGGTTGAGCTGAGCATCTAAAAGTTACAATCTTATCAAAACAGTTCACTGTAGCATAGTGGGTAGACAACCAATCCATACCCAAAAAACTATCAAAGTCTTGAACATCTAAAGAGTATCAAATCTATAGGCAACAAATGCCATTAAATCACAACCCCACACCGTTTATATATTATATCAGTTTCTATTGATTCTCCCATAAGCGTACATACTACTAGAGTCCAAACAAGTTGTACATGCTTAACATTCAAGTGACATGCAAAGTGTGGTGCAACAAATGAATGGGAAGATCCAGGATCAATTAAAACTTTTGCTTCAATTCCACATATAGAAAGCGTACCTCGAATCACAGAGGTTGAGCCTTAGCTTTTTGCTTGGTCAGAGTGAACACCCGCCCTTGTGCCCTAGGTCGGTCCTCTGATCCCCTTACGAGACAGTCTTTCACTAGATGGCCGAATTTGTCGCACCGAAAGCATGTATTGGTCTTTCTAAAGCACTCAGCCTCTGCATGATTTCGCAAACCATAGTGAAGGCAGACTGGGCATCAGTTGTCCCTTACATCGTTTGGAACAAACCCCAGGATCTTGACACCACCTTGATTGTTTCTCCCCTTCAAATATCTCCTTGAAGGTGGTCATACCTTCTTCTTAAAACTCCCAAACTGGGCGACACCCAACCTTCCATCTCTTCTTGCCCGAAAATCATCACAATCTCTCTCTATCCTTAGGGCTAGGTCCACCAGTGGGGAGAAGGTCTTGAGGTTTACTGCGATAATCCTTCCCCTTATTTGGGGCCTGTGGCCCCTCTCAAACTTACTAGCCTTACGCGCCTCAAAATTAATGATATGTGTTGCGTATATCTGGAGAGTTCAGCAAACTTCGCTGCATATTGCTCAACAGAAATATTTCCCTATTGTAGCTCTATAAATTTTACCTCTTTCCTTTCTTTTATAGAGTCGGGAAAATATTTATCATAAAAGACTTCTAGAAAATTCTCCCAAGTAATCACAACTCTTGACCCTTACCGCGACTATTTTACTAAGCTCCACCAGTGCTCAGCTTCTTCTTCGAGCATAAAAGTACCCAACCTAACTCTCTACTCGTCTGTGCAATTTAGAACTTCGTAGATCTTTTCGTTCTGCCTTCTCCATCTCTCAGCCTTTTCTACACCCCCATGCCCTACAAAGTTTGGAGGTGTTACCCTCCTGAACCTTTCTATCAGATTACTATCATTCATATCAGGTGCGGGGGTAGACGGGGCCGACATAGCTTCTCTCATCATTTGTGTCATGGCCCCCAAAGTTCTAACAAATTCACCAAAGGCCTCGGTGTTTCCATTGCTTGAACTCGCGTTGTTGGTATGAGTCCTTGACATCTTCAACCTAAAACACAACCACCCAATTACTAGCCTATCAAAGGACTATCCTACAGACACTCCTAAGACTCTCTGAGCCAAGAATCCTATCTTGGCTGCTCTGATACCATAACTGTTACGACCCTGCCCCTTGACCCTTGCCGGAGGGCGACAAATTGTGGGATCTCGACCGGAAGTCACGAACGTCACTCAGGTGGGAGTGGGTCAACGCATAAAAACACGAAATCCAGAGAAAACAATGAAAGAAAACTAGAATAAATCCATTCAATAGACAATTATTAATTCAAAAGTACAACCATCTCATTCATTCAATATCCCCAAAGTACTTACATTTCCTTCAAGGCACTAGTGGCCCAAAATACACGAAACAAAATATACATCATATTGTTGAGATCACCAAAACATACTATGAAAGTCTTCAGAGGACGGCTTTTCAAATTCTCAACTTTGAATTTCAAACCCCCAAAACGACCACCCGCCTTTAGCGCAGATGCTAACACCCTTCACTCTATAGTTATGTAAATGAGATGAAATGAGCTAATAGCCCAGTAAGCAGATTTACAACCTTGCATTCCAATTAGTATAACAGTGATATTAATATGCAGTGTACATATATTCACAAAGTAGCAAGTGGAGTCCTTCATTATGCTTTCCAACATTTTAACAAAATAATGAAGAATGCAGCACATGAGTCATAAATCACTTCACTATCAAATATAGTAGAGGTAACATAACACAGTTACAGAACTAGTAAAGCCTACTCCCAAAGTAGAAGTTCCATTGCTCAGAGTAAGCCATTCTTGCCGCTTGAAACCTCTATCCTCATTCAGGAGGGAGGTCAATGACAAGTGGGTGCCCCAGTTAGTAATGCCCTCACACATACACACATCCCCAGCGTGCTTTGGGGTTTTCGATAGGCAGTGGCCTTGCAAGACACAACCCTCTCCTTATTCCCTTCTGGCGAGAGAGCGTTACACGACCCTGGAGTGACCCAATGTATAGTGCCCATATAGAACTGGGGGCTGCAACCCTCCCAAATTTCACATCCTGACTCTCGTCCTATCATAGAGACTTAGGGAAAGATCTTAGCTGTCGGCATTATCATTCACACAGTAGGCGCCCAACACATAACACATAAGCAGCACGGTACCATCATTCACACATTAGGTATCCATTCACATAACACATAAGCGGCACGGTACCATCATTTACATAGTAGGTACCCACTCATATAACACATAAGTCGCACAGTATCACATTATGACGATATCAGTATCTCATTATGATAGCAGAAATATCACATTTTGGTAATGGCACATCACATTTTAACAGTATCACAATGACAATACCTTAGTAACAATAACATTATTTCAGTTAAACCTTACCGCTCAATTCCTACATCGAAGGCAATGACATGCGCTAACCATTTGGGTCGTAACTTTTGGATCGTTTAGAATTTGAAGATGGTTCCAAAAACCATTTTGTACTAAACACATCAATATTTCAAATGGGAGTGGTTTGAAGACATTTGGACCCAGTTTAGCCTCTTAAAAGTTCAAAGATTACTAGCTGCACCATGTTGTACACAGGGGACAACAACATACCCTGCTTCATATCACTGTAACTCTCAAACCGTAAAGCAACTTGAGATGGGCTCAAAATAAAAGTTTAAGTCAAGACATTTATTTTTATAACAAGGAAAATTTGAAAGTATTTGAACTCCATTTGGTGGTTCAAAGATTCGTGCCAAACAAGGTGATACTTCTGAATTTTATCAATGTTGTCCACAGTGGCGTATATTCATAAAATGGTGTATAACTTCCAATCTAAGAAAAATTTCAAAATAAATTCTCCATGGAAATTTTATCTCTCCTAAATAAATTTCAAACAGTGGTGGTTTGATGGAAAATGGATCTCATTTGGCTAGTTAAAACCAGTGACCACGACAGTGTCAGTGAAAATTCTGGGAAACAGTCAACAATGACCTATTCATACATTTTGAATCATAACTCCATTTTTATAAAGACTTTGGACATTGGGTAAAAACAAAAATTTTACTAGATTCGTATATATTTCTAATGGCGGTGATTTGAGGTCAATCAGACCCTATTAGATTATTCAAAATCCTCTTTCAAGAACACACATATTTATGGAATTTCACAGTGGCATATAACATGTTTCAAGAACACATTCCATAACCTTCATTCCATGGTAAAGGACATGATAAACCATACTCTCACAATTACACACATAACATGCATTTCTTACATAATCTAAAAATCATACATTCATGCTCAGCATCCACTTCCATTATAAAACAAAAACCCCAAATATCAGTGAACAAGGCATAAGGAATTTCTACATCACTCACACATTTATTACTCATCTCACAAGCAAAAAACTCAGGCATCCTTATGACTATAATGCAATGGTGATGGATCCACTTACAAGAACAACAATGGTTCCTTCTCCATTCCTCTTCTCACAGCTCTCACCCGCCCTACAATGGCTGCCCTCCAACAGTCACTTTTTCAAACCTTGTGTCTTAGAGAGAGTGATTCAGTAAGAATGAGTGGCATGGGTGAGAGAAGATGGTTAAGTACTCTCTTGTTTGAGGTGGCTCACTTAGTGTCACCAAGAGGCTTAAAAATCTGAACAATTGGCTCTCAAATCAGCATGCATTTAACAAGTGCCACTCATAATCCATGCATGTCAAAAACACGGCCGACACTGCACATCTGGCTCTACGCACATGGTGACACACCGCCAGCGCTGGTCCATCCCTTCTCCATAGCCGCTGCTGCACACTTAGCAGAGCCGGTGCTACACACTCAGCACAGCCAGTGCTGTACACTCAGCACAGTCGGCGCTGCACACAACACAGCCGGCGCTGCACACAACACAGCCGACGCTGCACACTCAGCACTGCCGGTGGTTGTCCATCCCTTTTCCACAGATGGTACTACACACTCAGCACAGCCGACACTGCACACAACACAGCCAGTGCTGCACACTCAGCACAACCGTCGCTAGTCCATCCCTTCTCCAAAGCCGGCGCTGCACACTTAGCACCGTCGGCGCAGCACACAACACAGTCGGCGCTGCACACTCAGCACAACCAGCGCTGGTCCATCCCTTCTCCATAGCCAACACTCTATATTATCCTTTCTTCCTCCTTATCCCGTCATGCACTCTAACTGGCCGGGAAAAATCAGGGTCGTCAGAATATTGTTCTACTGTTGGAGGTAATCTTATCACATGAAAAAGCAAAAACAGAATGTTGTGGCACGATCAAGTGCTGGGGTAGAATTTAAGGCCATGGCATCAACAACAAGCGAATTAATTTGGCTTAAATATCTTCCTCAAGATATGGGGTTGAAAACTTAGCTTCCAATAAAAATGTTTTGTGACAATTAGACAGCCATTCATATTGCCTCAAATCCTGTCTACCATGAACGAACCAAACACATAAAGGTTGATTGTCATTTTGTCTGAGAAAAGGTTCAAGCAAATATCATTTGTATATCATTTATTAGTAGTCATGATCATCTCGCAGACATATTTACCAAAGCTCTGGTAAAGAAACAGTTTCGTCAAATTTTGAGCAAGTTGGGCTCAATAGACATATTCGCACCAACTTGAGAGGGAGTGTTGAAAGTTGACCCTATCTTTATGGATGGTTACAACTAAAAAACATAATAATCTATCTTTGTGGAGTCTCTCCCAGTTAGTTCACCATTGAGCTACTTTTATGGGATTATGATATGGTGTATCATATATGGTGCATCCCATGTAATCGAGATAAGAAAAACAAAATAGTGATTTTCTTCTTCCGTGGATGTAAGCATCTTGCCGAACCATGTATATGCTTGCTAATTATTATTTTTTCTTCACTTATGATTGGGATTTTGTGCAGCAGCATTAGTTCTTTTTGTTTCATACACAATTGATTTTCCTCTCTTAGTTTTGAATCAACCAATAGCATTTCTAGTAGGAACGGCAGTATGAAGGATTTTACTGGAGGTTTCCCATGCCTCTTTGTTATTTTTATTTTAGGTTTGGGTATCCCTATTGTAACTTCATCTCAAAATGGTAATCATACTTTCCCATCTTTTTAAGTGCCATGTGATGCACTTTGTATATGCAGGTGGGAATGATTGGGTAGAAGTCTAGTGTTTTAAAATATGGGATGCAGCCTTTGGTGAAGTTGGAGTTTATGAATTGCCAGCCCATTGATTGATAGCTACTATAATTCACTAAAAGCGGCCCAGCCCATTGAGTTGTTCAAGCCTGGTCTTTGGTGTAATTGTTGTAGGAGGTTTAGCTATTGAACAATAAGCCCGCTAGCTTCTTTCTATAGAGTTCACTGAGACTTTTTGTGTAGTTGACCCTATTGACTCAGGGTTAAAGCCTCAACATCAAGCTAGGAACCGGGAACCAGGGATGTAGGCTTTTGTTGTTGGTACTCAGTTTACATGCGGGTGCAGCACCTCAATGCAGTTAGTAAATATAAGAAATTTTAAAAAATGTATTAATGCATAAAAAAAATATGGAGATGATTTATGTACGGCAAGTATTTAATCTATTGATTAACTCCAAGATTGTGTTGGAGACTCTAAACCTAATAGAAGACATTAGGAAGTAGAAACTTGAAACTTTAAACTTGAAAGTAACTTTATATAGAACATTCGAATACATCATATTATCATAATTGATAAATATCCAAAAACATTCACTAGAATATTGTGAAGCATTGCCAAAAAAAAAGTGTTAGGAAATGAAAACTTACTGATTAATCGAAAAAAAAATTGATATCTTCTCGATGTCGAATCTATGCTCAAACTTCTTCGAGACACACTAAGTTAATCCCAATCAATGACACAACCAAGAAGGAACATAATTCAATGATTTTGAACAAAACAAGTTTTTTCCCAAATTCTTCTTCTCCTTTTTTGATAAAGAAACAGCCAGTTGGAGGTGTATTTTGGGTTACTGACGGGGGGGATTAAACTGCCTACACTTGTGGCCAATATTTTCATCTACGATCATAGGTGCACTTTGTGTATGCACTGTGATTCGTCGCATATGACGGTGCATGCCTACAAACCGCATATGCAGACTAAGACTATGCACCTCAGGCCACATAGATCATGATGCAGCAGCATATGCGACGATGCGGCTGTATTTGAAAACGTAGAACTCGTCTTGTCATGACTTGTGGTAGTCTAGCTAAACACTTCCAGTAGGAGAGTGGGTGGTATTAGAGGGAGAGCAGGTCCTACCTCGCAAGTCATAGCATGTTCTGGGAGTTCTTAATCTTCTCTGAAACCATCCATCTGTTAGGCTTATTAGGATACAAAATATCATAGTTCAGGTAGAAATGATTTCTCCCTGATAGTTCCTCTTTTGTTATCCGAAGAAACAAAAAAAGAGTGAGGAGTTTCATGTCATATTTCCTTCACTTTGGCCAAAGTGGCTAAAGCTTTAGGCTTCTGCTTTCAAGCCAAAGTGAAAAGGACATAACACAATATTTTCAAAACATTACGGTTAATACAAAAAAATTGGTGATTATGAAGCCAAAGAAGCTAGAAATATTTTTTAAAAGCATCTTAGATATAATAAATAAAATTCATATATATTTTAAAAAGATGGATTCTACTATTAAAAGTGCAGCTTAATACTTGCCTTGAACCAACCAAAGTGCTTCTTGGGTCAAATGAGGTCTTGATAGCGATTTTGATAATGCCATCATCATCATCCAAGCCTTATTCCAATTATTTGGGGTCGGTTAATTGAATTCTGTTAGCAAGTTTGATAACAACGAATGGAAAATTTTCTCTATATCCTGCAATGGGTGAATGAACCCCTTTTATAAGCATTGGAGCTAATCCCCATGCCACATATGAGTGGTTTTGCATCCGATGGTCCATATTTCTCTTTGCCCATATGAATGGCTAAGCCGTTTTTTTTTTTTTTTTCTTTTTTTTCTATTCTCTCTCTCTCTCTTACCCCAAAGAAAATTTTTTGATTTAATGTGATCGTTAGAATATCATTGATGGGTGGTTAAGAAAAAAGAAAGAAAGAGAATGAAATTTACCATAAAAGATAGTCAAAAGATTTGAATACATTGAGACCATTTTGGCAAGTATATAACATAATTAAATTATATGAAAAGCATTTAAAATAGATGGTAAGAGAGGGACCATGAACACTGTGATGGTCATGAGGCCTTAGTGGCCATACTCTAACACTCCCACTTGGCCGAAAGGCCGAACGTATCAACGTTGCTAAGCCACAAAGGTTTGCTCATTTAAGGTTTTACCCAATGTGACATGCTTCACTACAAGGATTGGTCCACCTCCAAGATTTAATCTTTTATAGCATTGAAAAGGTGACTCTTGGGAAGAAAAACTATATTTCTTTAAGTCCCATCATGGTCACATGCTTGGAGAACATTTCAACAGTCAATCCCTTTGTTAAAGGGTGTGCAATTATATCATTGGAAGGCAAACAACTTCTTTCTTTTTCACTTTGTCTAAGATATAGTAATAATCAACTTCTATATATCTGCCCTTAGAGCTCATTGCTCCATTTTCTAATTAATGAAATTGCAGCCTGGTTATCACAAAATATCTAAACTGGCTCGTCAGTTAATTTCAGCTTCAAATCCCTAGTGAAGTAGCTTATCTGGACGGTAAAAGTAGAAGCTCTACTACAAGAGATGTATTATGCTTCCATTGTGCTCCGGGTAACACATTCATGTTTCTTATTAAACCAAGAAACAAAACCTCCTCCAAAGAGGAAAAGATTTTCAGAAGTAGATTTTCCATCATCAGGATCTCCTACGAATTTTGCATCAGAGAATTCTTGAATTTGCAGGTTATCAACCTAATAGTATAATTAATAATGTTTGGCTCCTTGGATATATTTGCTTATCCTTTTAATTGCTTACCAGTGAGTCATACCTAAATTACTTTGAAATATACTGACATATCTTATTGTAAAACAAAGGTCAGGTATTGTATAAAGCATAGTGCACATAATAGACCTAATGGCTTGTTTATATGGAATATATTCCATTTCAGCCGTTTCTGCATCATTAATTGTACATTCTTTCTTTGATAGCTTCATGCCTTTGCAAATAGGATTTTTCATTGGTTGTAGTTTTCCATCTTAAATCTCTTAAGGACATTCTCTAGATATTTTTCTTGAGATAAGTAGAGAAGCCTAGAATTTCTATCCCTTGTGACGCTTCTCCCATATATGTCATTTCAAAATATGAATTAAGCCAAGATTTAGTTTTATTTATTATTTCTATATCATTTCCAGCTAATAGAATATCATCCACATACAAAGATAAAATAAAAAATTTACTCCCACTCTTCCAAACATATACACAATGATCCAATCTATTAGCTATATAGCCAATTTAGGCGATTGTCTTATGAAAAGTTAAGTAACATTGACTAGATGTTGTACCCCCTCATATATTGGTGCTTTGCCTCGAATCGATGCCCACAAGCTGACCAGTGAAGACCCTTCTTTGCGATCATTCTTTTCCTTAAGGTGGGAGGTCTTCACTTGAGTCATAATTCTTATAAAGAGAATGATATATGAGTATACTGTCACCTTGTATCACGAGTTCACCATCCACATTCTCATAAAGAGAATCGAGCGTCTTCACCAACATAGGTGACGCCCAAAGGCCATTCTAGTTTCTGGGTGATGTCAAGACCATTGAGAGATAAAGCCCTCGTGACTGAAGCATCGGTGTAGAAGTTAGTACCCAGCTCCCTGGAGCAAGGTAAATGATTCACATCAACGATTTTTACTGCATAAGAAGCACAAAAAAAGAGTAAGAAATCAGAAAAATAACAGTTTCGTGTGCTATAGTTTTCAATTGGAAGAAGAAAAGAAAGCATCAAGAATTTTGTAAAATTTCGATAGCATCTCCTCTGTATGCAAGAGATTGACAAAAAAAGTGTTTGGCTAATATAAAGCATCTGGGAGGTTTTAAGAGATCCCAAGTCCGTGGGTCAAGCCCATCACAAAAAGCGAAACTGAAGCGATCCTGAAGAGCTCCCTTTTCTAGCATAGAAGTACTCAAGAATGCATTAAATTGTGTGATTATCCATGAAAATGTGGTAAAATGCATGACTATGATAAAAAATGCACAACTATGCTCTAAAATTCATGACTGTGTAAAACAGTTATCAAAAGATGCATAATTATGCATAACTATGCTTAACTATGCTCAACCACATCAGAAAATGCATGATTATGCATGACAATGCTTGAAGGTGCTCGATTGTGCCTAAAAGATGCATAACTAGATCATAAAGATGCTGAAAATGTGAAGTTATAATGAAAAAATGCATTAAGGATGTAATGGGGTACACAAAAATCCTAAAAAGATGCTTTGGATGCTAAGGCGCCCATGAAACTATATGGAGTGCGAAGGGTGCATGAAGGTGCTCTAAAATGTGCCAGAAAATAATGCGTCATGCTTAGAAATGGCCTGTCACTTTATCCTCCTCTTATCTCCCTTATTTTTCTTTTAATGGGTTCATGCTCACTATTAAAAAGATAGGTTTACCCCCATGCTCGTTCTCATTTTACTCTCTCATTTGGATGCTCTCGTCTCTTAAACTTCTCACACGAGCCCATGGTTTAGCCATGAGCTCGGCACACAGTTATGCACATTAAAACAAAAGTGGTCTAGGGGGTTATACCCCTTGATTTACTTACACACATTAACCCCTTAGTGGGTTACCTATATAAGCTTTATGAACCTTGAACTCTGAGCCCATTGGCCCCCTTTTTAAGCCTTTAGATTTAAAATCTGAACTTATCAACCCAGTGAAACCTTGGGTCAAACTTGTTGGGTTTTGATGGGTCCATAATACCCATTTGAAACCCACTTTCAAATCCATTTTCAAACTCACTTGGTTTAGATATTTTTAGAAAGTTGTGCACCTCACCCATGTTATTTTCTTTTTTATCAATACCATGCTTGGTCCCCCATTGGGGATACATTTAGCATTTTGAGGATACTACCCTTAATATGCTCAAACCCTACTGGAGGCACACCCTTACATAAGCTCTGGAGACACAGTTAAGCCTACCGATTGACTAATGTATGGCTTCCACCATAAATTTTGATGGCTCACAAAAACCATGGGACCCCAATCACCACATCAACTTGACCCATCACCTCTGTAAGTCAGGTAAAATTACCTCTTCCATTGTGTTGGGAAGGAAGCCCCTAAGCAAAGCCCCCGATCATCATGCTCCCCTGGAATAGGGATTCTAGCAGTATTGGGTTTATCAAGCCCTTAAACAAGGCCCCAATCGTTAGAATCCACTTCGGTCATCCCTCAGGGAAGAAGCTTGGTATGCTCTCCCCCTCAAGGATCGTGTTGATGTTGACGATCGAGAAAAAAAATATTGTTGAGAGACAATAAGAGCGCCTTAGTAAGGATTTGAAAGATGAACTCTGGCAGGTTTTGTTATGAATTTTACAGTTCTTGTTGTTTAAACGCATTTTTCAACACCTTGGTCCTTGATGCGGAATAAAGATGAAGCACGTCAATAAAGCCTACAAAATAAGTGGAAATTTTGACAATCTTAGAATCGCTCCATAATTAGTCAAGATCTTCATTAGTACTCCAAAAGGCCATTTGTCAAGTTTCATCGCAATCAGACATGTCTATGGCAATGAACACTAAGAAACAATTTCGAAAAAATTTGCCTCTAGCACCCTAAAGTGGACCTCGCAATTAGAACTATATTTTTGATATGTCAAATTGTTGTGGTATCACTACCATTAGATTTGGCACAGTTGAAAACCCTAATGGGTCAATTTTCGGCTTAATCAGGCACTCAAAGACAAAGTTTGGGCTTAATCGGTTGGTAATACCTACCCTTGTTCTCGAACGAGGTTCTCGAGAGAGCGATCTCAAAAGTCTCGGGTCTCCCCTAAAACCCAAGGTGTGTGTCGTTCGAACATCCAGATCTAGAGGGCGAGATCGAGGCACCAAACCAGCTTGGCGACTCCACAGGGGACTTACTACCCCTTAGTCAGATCGTTCTTGTTTGGCTAAGTTTCTCCTTTTATTTTCTGTTTTTGTACTCAGCTTATGGCTTATGGGTTTTGTAACCCATTCATCATGATTGGGGATTTTCTTATCCCTGCATTCGCGAGTTTCTATAGGGAACAAGTTCCTTCAACTTCGTTCTCAACCATCCTTTTGAGAAAAGACCCCTTGTTTAGCTCCCAGGTCTTGACCTGGATAGGTGTGAGGTGGGACTTAAATGTCCTTCACTCCCTATCTCCTCGCTCTAGTGGAAACTCCACCAAGGCACCCTACATCGGCAGCACTTCTGTTGGCACACATAGCATGCACCTAGCCACCGGTAAGTTACTTGCTGAGCGTATTCCTGAGATACGTCAGAAGGCTGCCCAGTCCCTTTCTGCAAAAGGCGAGCAAGTTACCATTCCTTCTGTCCATCACCGCAGGGCTACTCCTCACATTCCTGCATCACCACGAGCCTATATCCCTAGGGGCTCGACACATAGAGACAGAGGCCTTGTGGCCTCCATTTCTTACGCACACCACAAGGCTTGTGGGTTACCCACTCGGGTCACACCTCGGGGCAACCCTTCTGTTAGCTGGAGTCTGTGTTCAGAATTGAACCTTCCAAGGCCAGGTCCTGCGCACGCTACTCATATGCATCCCATCGCTCGAGGCAACGCCATTGCTACGCCAACTCGAGTACACAGGAGACGACCTCCTCGTCCTCCTACTCTGCACGCACAAGCGCATCCTGTGAGGGGCAAGCCTCCACTCGTTCTCTGACAGACACCTGATCGCAGCTCTCGGCCTCCTAAAGCCAGACCACTTGCTCGAGCCCGGACCCGTGATCCTTCTTCAAGGGGCACACATGTGTCACAATTTCAAAAAGGCCCTCGCTCTTGACATAGGCGTTCTCATGAGTCAACCCTGCTTGTGCCTGCTCCTCCTTCTTCGAGAAAGCACCTTCAGCCATGATACTTGAAGATCTTCCCCAAGAGCACCATCCTGAACCATCCCGTCACTTCGGTCACGTCTCTGAAGCCCACAAAAGAGGTCGAGGCAAAGATCTGATGGAAGATCGAGTCCTTCATCCTCCCTCGCTGAAGATGATCTCAGTCCCTGGCCCTCATCCCTTGCCGCACCTGATGGAGATGGCTCTCTCGTGCACAAGAAGAGCCAATCAGTCCGTTTTGACATGAGGTCCATCAAAGCCTCAAAGTTAAACGTGATAGAGGTTTGCAAATTTTGATTAAGAAAGTGATCAAGGCAATCAAAACAATCAGTTCTGACGACCCGCTTCACCTGAATCCCTTTGACCCTCTTTAGATGACGAAGCCTTAAGAAGAGCTTCATAAGCCTTGCACTGTGGTTCGTATCGTAGAAGATGACCCAGCCACTCAGCAGCCACAGTCCCAAGATCGTCGAGAACTGGTCCTAACGCGATTGGCATACAAAAGTCGAGTTAGGTCAGAGCATGTTGACCCTACTGAATGATCTACCATGCATGACCCATCAATTTCACAAGCCCTCAGCTGTAGCTAACACTGACCTCCATAGAGAAACAATCAGTGTAATTGTCGTAAGCGAGCCTGGTGATGCGCAGGAAGAGCGCATGAACAAGTTCGAAGATATGGTGCGTGCAATGATGGAAATGATCAATCGTATAGACACCGCATGCCGAGCAGGTAACCACGAGGTCAATTCCCATCACTTATATGGTGCACCTCCAAGGCAGCCCCTTCCCTCTGCCTCACAAGACAATTCTGCCCCTCGCCCGTTCTCTCAGGCAAACATTGATGCTATGGTGACCCATACCTTAAAGAACAGACAAATCTTGAGGATACAGGGTGCAACGCCTTACCAAAGGTTGTACCCTTCATACCTTGACTAGGTCATGTTTCCTTTATTCAATGGAACCACGTTCCCGAACTAGCATATTGCCCACTTCTAAGCAGCATGTCAAGAAACAACGGCCAACGGGGGATTTCTTCTCCGTTAGTTTGTTGAAACCCTTGACGGCCCAGCTTTTCAGTGGTATGCTTGACTCCCTCCAAAATCAGTACATACATGGGAGGAAATGGAAAAATTGTTCTATCAACGCTTCTATGAGGTTGAGAGAGAGGTTCAAACCATCTAACTTCTCACCCTAACTCAAGACCCGAATGAGCCCATAGACCAGTTCATATCAAGATGGATAAACTTGGCTACTCGCCATCCTAATCCTATGCCCGAGAAGGTAGCAGTCCAAACATACGTGTGGAACATGCTACCCGAGATCGCTCTACCTGTCGAGGCCTCTAATCCGACCTACATGTCAGAATTGATCTCTAAATCAATCCGCAAAGAAAGTTTATCACGCCACCACGACGGGTCGTGACAACCGTCTGCAAGCTCAGCGAATAACTAGGGTAATGGTAACTGTCGAACTAGCACTCGGTGCAACCAACAGAAAGGATTAATTAGTGCACCCGTCACGATCACTGATCGAAAAAAGGCTCCCTCCCAAACTATGGACCTCTCCAAAGGGGTGAGCACGACGAAGACAGCTCCTCAGGCAAGCAGGCAACAACCGTCACACAACCGAGTACCCCCGCAGGCCAACCTTGATCAGGGTGATTATTTCACCTGGCATAGGAACAAGGTCTACCCCTTTGAGAAGGAATGGGTCCCTACACTGTTCCGATTATTATTGGAACATAATATGATTCAGCTTCCAGAAGCCAAGTTTCTTGAGCAAGCTGGCCTTGACACTTAGGAAAATTATTGGGCTTATCATAGAAGGATCAATCCTCTCACAGATGACTACTACACGTTAAAAGATATTATCGAGGCCCTGATCCAGAAGGGTCAAATAAAGCTCGAAGGCTTAAAGAAGGCCTTCGGGGCAGCAAAAGCCTCCCATGCAGTACATCCAGGAAGAAGATGAAGCCCCTGATATCCTTTACGCCTTCTTTGTTATAATGCTTCAAGAAGGTCTAATCACACTGAAACAAGCAAGGAAACCCCGACGCCTTGCTCAGGGGAGTGAGGACCAATGGTGCCCGTATCACCAAGTATGGGGCCACTACTTGTGGAAATGCACCAATTTCCATGATATATTCACAAAGAAAAGGTGGGAATGTCAGGAGTTTTGCAACGTCGCAGTACATGATCCCCAAGCCACAGTTCTGTCAATGCAAGAGGACCTCTTAACACATGACCTTCCTAATAACTATTCAGACTCTGTTGAACCCTTGAGTTCCCATCCATGGATAGTCCACCATTGGTGAAGCAGACTCTAGTCTCTAAGGCGAGAAGCAGTTCGCCAAGCTAAGGCTTTTCACAAGCCTAGTAAGATGAATCAAACACCACCTCAAAAAACCAAAAGGAGATGGGCACCGAGGGCTGCTCGCAGGAGAAACAAGACGGCTCAACTGCTAGTTGAGCAGGAATTTCTAGAGCCCCGTCCCCCACTGCTAACTTTACTGGACTTTCTCCTTA
The DNA here is from genome assembly GCF_000471905.2 of Amborella trichopoda. The sequence goes on from NW_006498220.1 coordinate 1,759,531, forward strand.
GCACGCTCCTTCTTCATTCCCATCGAGAGGACCTCTCAGAATCCTCTTTCACTCACAAAAAGTCCAATGAGGGTGACGACGTTAAAAGGACTCCCCAATGATCTAGGCAAGGGAAAGACCTAAAAGAACCCCTGCACTCATCCAACCCTGACGATGACGTAAAAGCTTCCTAGAGCGGTCTGATGAGGGGAACGACCTGAAATGTCCCCCACCTTCTAACCCTTCTCTTTCTTCTTCTTCTACTTCTCATTCTTCCTCAACTATGTCTCTTACAGGTACAACCTCGATATGTTTGGACTTCGAGGCTCTTGACAAAGAACTTGAGGGATCAAACATAACTAAAACACAATGGAGGCAGTTGAAAAAGACGTTGGCTCAGAAAGTAGAAATCTTGACAATTATTGACGCCTTGGTAGCTCGTGCCAAAGCACAACCATCCTCTTCAAAGAAGAACAAAAGGTCAAAGCCAAAGAAACCTCAGTGGCCCCCTGAGCCTGACTTTGAGCAGAGACTGAGAGAGTCAATGGCACAGAGTTTCTATTCTCAGGAAGCTAGCCACATGGTGCAAATCTCAAGAGCATCACCCAACATGGGGCAGATGAATCTCAATCGGGGAAGACGCTGCAACCTCCATCGTAGAAGTCGGGCACCTTGAAATTTCCCGGTTCACCACTACAGCACCCTGGTCTCCTTCCCAATCCCAATACCTCAAACAATCCACCTATTCTCCAATTCCCAAGAACACCTCTGATCCCATATATTCAACCACTTTCAAAACCTCAAACCTCCATCACCCAAACTAAGCTCGCTGTGCAATCGAGTCAGCCGACAGGCCAAAATAAACCTCTTCCAAACCTGCTCCTCAACCCAACATACCACCAAAACCAATGGCAGGACTAGGAGCACAAGGCCTTGATCAAGAAAAGGTGAAATATGATATGATAGGGCATCTATGAAAGCTTCCAACTCTCCTCAATATCTACGACACAGTCATGCTCGCGATGGATTACCGAATGGCTTTGGTTTAGGCTCTCTCTATCCCAGAGCCATACGAGACTGAAGTAGAACCCATTGGGGTGGACCTGGAGATTTTAGAAGGATGTATGCCGATCACCTTTTTAGAGGATAACTTACAGCTATGAGAAAAGTTTCATAATGGACCTCTCTTTAGTCACTGGCGAATTACACACATGCCTCATCAATCGAGTCATGTTAGATGGAGCGTCAATAGTTAATCTTATTCCAAGGAGGATCCTTACTCGATTGGGATTAGGGTCCAAGGATCTTACTCCGACCCATGTTACGGTCCAAGGGTTAACCCAGTCAGGAGAGAAGCCAACTGACACAGTTGGCCTTCGTTTTAAGATCGGTGAGCTGAACGACTATGTCTAGTTTCATGTAATCGACACCGACACTTCCTACAACATTCTCCTCGATTGGCCATGACTCCATGACCAAGGAGTGAATCCATCAACATTGCATCAGTGCTTTAAGTATAGTAGAGATGGTAGGCAACATACGGTCTATGCTGACAAAAGACCATTTCTTGTAGCCAAAAATCACTATGCTGATGCTAAATATTACTTCACCGATCTGGTGTTGCCTCAGAAACTAAATGAGGAGGATCACAAGTCTATAATGAAGACAGGATCTTCGCCTCATGAGGATGTTGAGGATGTGGGGAGAAAATTGGTAAACATGTTCTAGGAAGAGGTGAGGCAAGGCAAAACTCTTCCTTTTCGTTGTTCTCCCTACGTCCCACGTCTATCGCCATGCAACCTAGGAGAAACCATTGTCATGAGCCTCGTCAAGAGCTAGCGCCATCCACATGGGATACATTGCCTCCTTGCAGTGCCCACTACAATGTATATCGACGTCCAGATTTCCCCTTTTCTTCGTCGTCTCATTCTTTCCTCTCCACCTCGTTCTCTTCTCACTTAATTGAAGGTAGGCTTAGCCTAGCGCCAACACACCGACTTTATCTTTTAGTAGTATTACCGTTGCGCTGGTCCTGTGAACCCTGCCCGTCTTGCTACCACTTCGAGTCGGTGGCTTTCGGTTGTCATGCTAGCCTCGCCTCTCTGTCAAGTTCTCTTCTCCTTTTCATCTTTCATCTAACCTTGCACTTCATCACCTTCTCCCACGAACGTGCATTTCCCTAAGACGAAGGTGGGTCCTTTTCGACCCACTTGTCTTACAAATTAACCATAGAAGTACTGTGCAGAAAAACAAGAGGGTTACAGGTCAAGGGAGACGATTCAAAACTAGCTCAAGCAATTGGGGGGCTTTCTTCGTGATCTAAGAGGGTGCCCACGCCAGCCAGCCCGAGTAAATCTTGAAACCCCCCTAAAATTCTCATTGGTTAGTATACTTGCCCTTGCCCCCGAGCAAGGTTTCGAGAGAGCGATCTCAAATCCTGGGTCCACTAGAGACCTGAGGCACGTGCCGTCAGATCACCTAGATCCGAATGGAAATTTTGAGGCACCTAACCATCTTGGCGACTCCATTGGGGACTTACTACCCCTTAATCGGTTCGCTCTTGTTTGACCAGTTTCCTTCTTTAATTTTTGCACTAATTTCTATGGCACTTGGGTTGTTCAACCCGTTCATTCGGGTCAGGGAATTCCTTATCCCTGCACAAGTGGTTGTCCCAAGGAAGCGAGCCTCTCAAGCCTCCTCCTCGACTCTTCTTTTGAGTCAGGACTCACGGTCTGGCTCTCAGGTCCTCACCTGGGTCGATGCGAGAGGGGATTTAATGGTCGCTGCCTCCCTGCTTTCTCACCCTGTGGACTCTCCACCAAGGCCCCTTGCATGGGCAGCACTTTTGCTGCCGTGCACCCTGCTATTGCCATCTCTTACCAGTGATACTGCTGCGGTACGTCGTAAGGCTGCTCCGTCCATCACTGCGAAGGACAAACAAATTTCCATCGGTCCTAACTTTTGCCGTGAGGCAACCCCCTGTGCCCCTTCACTATTTCGAGCCCCCACACCTAGAGGGTCGGTACACAGAGGTAGAGGCCTTGACATCTTTTGCCCTCGCACACACTCAAAGGCTCGTGGTCTATCCACTCGAGCCACACCTCAGGGTGACCCTCATGTTGCCTTGAGCTTGCATCCAGGACTAGGTTTTCTCGAGCCAAAACCTGCAAGCGTCATGCATTCGGTTTCCAAACCTAGGGGCAGCGTTAGCTCTACGCCACTTCGAGCACAGGAGGGTCGACCGCTCCGTCTTCCCTCCCAGCACACACAGCTTCACCTTGTGAGAGACAAGCTCCCGCCTTATCCCTCACAAACACAAGCTCATGGGTCTCAGCCTGCATGGTCCAACCCATTGACCGGGCCTGGGCTGACCCCAAAGTCACCAGGACGGCTAACCCTAAACGTGAAAACACACCATCTTCGTAGGTCCCTTTTGGAGCCAGCTCTAGGTGGAGTCACGAGCTGGCCATCTTTCCTCTGCAGCTCTCCCGACGCCAGGTAAGAATCTCGAGCCCTGGTACTCAAAGGTCTTCCCTAAGAGTACCATCTTGAGCCAGCCCGGGGTCATCCGTATGCCCTGGCCTCACAAAGTAATTCGAGGCAACAGTTTGATTTCGAATAGAGGCCTCCAACCTCCAAAACAAGAACCAAAGCTACGCTCCATCCTTGGGCCCCATTCCCCACTCCAGTTCATAGACATAGCCCTCGTCTGTTCAAAGAAAACGGGGCAGTCTAGGTCTCAAGCTCAGTTTTGGAATGAGGTCCACAGTCGCCTCAGGATCAAGCAGAAGAGAGGCCTGCAGATCCTGACCATGGACACCTCCAAGGCAGTCGAAGTCACCACCCATGACGACCTCCTGCCTTGTAGTCCCTTTTTCCCTATTCAAACTTCGGAGCAAACTGAGCCTGAGCAAGCCTAGGAGTACTGTTCGGTGATCACCACCCAGAAGCCACGGTCCCAAGACTATCAAGAATCGGTCGTCATAAGATCAGCATACAAAGACCGAGTCCAGTCGAGGCTAGCTAAGCCCGTCTAGACTGACTTGTCACGCGTGACTCACTAGACTCAACAGTCCGCTGCATCACTTCACCCTGACCTCCCAGAAGAAATGATCAGTGTCATGGTGATCAATGACTCGAACGATGCTTAGGAGGAGCAGATGAACAAGTTCGAGGAAATGATGAAAGCCATCCACGAAAAGATGGAGCGCTTAAAGGCCTCCAGGGCCCCTTCTACGCCTGACGCCCTGACCGGTGATGCCACAACTCCTAGGCAGGCTCCCCCACCGGTCTCTCAAGATAGCTCGTCTTCTCGTGGGGTCTCCCAAACCTACGTAGATGCTATGTTGGCCCATAGCATCAAGAATAAGGTCCCGGGCATGCAGGAGACGCCACTCTACCAAAAGCCGTATCCTTCGTACATTAACAAGGTGACGTTTCCCCCGAACTACCAACATGAGAAGCATCCCTTGTTCAATGGTATCACGTCTCCTCATCTGCATACGGCCCACTTCCAAGCGGCCTGCTGGGAGACAGCAAATGACAGACGTCTTCTTCTTCGCCAATTTGTTGAAACTCTCGAAAGACCAGCCTTCCAGTGGTATGCTCGGTTGCCGTCGAACTCGGTGAACACTCGGTAAGAAATGGAGCAGTTGTTCTATCAACGCTTCTACGAAGTTCAAAGGAATGTGGAAACCATCGAGCTCCTCACCTTGATGCAAGACCCTGGTGAGCCGGTTGATAAATTCATCACCTGATGGAGAGAGTTGGCGACCTTTCACACCATTCCCATGACCGAGAAGGAAGCAGTCCAAATCTGCATATGGAACAATCTTCCTGAGATCGCCCTACATGTTGAGGGATTCATTCCACCCTTCATGTCGGAGGTCATCTCTCAGGTAGTCCGTATTGAGGGATTGTTCAAGCACAGCAACACCCGTCAGCAACCTGCTGGCTCAAACTCACTCCCCAGCAGTCGGGGCAGTCAAAAGGCAGTAATCAGCACGACTGTCACCGTGGCTGACATCAAAGGCTCGGTTTCTCAAAAGCTAGACCTCTCCCAGGCACATGCGTCTCTAGCCACGGACACACAGCGGTCCTATAATTGTGTCCCGCTTCCTAAAACCTCTGGGCGAAGCGACTACTTGACCCAGCACCAGAATAAGGTTTACCCCTTCGATACGGAGTGGACACCTGCATTACATTGACTACTACTAGAACAGAACATGATACAGTTGCCGGAGGCCAATACTACGCAGTTGGCTGGGCAGGAGGCAAACGACAAGTACTATGCTTATCACAGGAGGGTCTGCCACCCCACTCACGACTGCTATAAGCTTAGCAACACTATTGAAGCCCATATCAACAAGGGTCAGATAAAGCTCGAAGAATTGAAAAAGGCATTCGGGACACTTGAGGCATATCACATAATCACAATCCAAGAAGATGATGGGGCACTCGCTATCCTTCATCCTTTCTTCTCCATAATGCTCGAAGAACGAATCGCCACCCCAAAGCTGACAAGACAGCCTAAGTTCCTACCTCCAGGGACCAAGAACCTCTGGTGCCCATATCTCTGAATATGAGGCCATGACGTAAGCGAGTGCACTGACTTTCATAAGCTCTTGGCCGAGAAGATGCAACAGTGCCAAGAAGTTCAAGGTGACCAAGCGAGACACCCTCGAGTCCCTCTCTCGCCTACACAAGAAGACCTCCTGATGCAAGCCCAGGGAAACACCGAGCTAGACCCTCCGCAAGCTCTCTTCAAGGCAATTCTCCAACAAGGTCTCATCACTCCCAAGCTCGCCAGGCAGCCAAGATGCCTTGCCCGGGGCATAGAAAAACTCTGCTGCTCTTATCACCAAGTTTGGGGCCACGAACTCAAAGACTGCTCCGGGTTTGAGGCCATAGTCTCGGAGAAAGTCCAGCAAGGCCGCATCGACTGTGCCATTCATCCAAAACACATCCAAGTCCTTGCTCCAATTCAAGGAGAAGCCACGCTGCAGGCCCCTCATAAGTATGCATTTGACTCCTCATGGCCTTCGACCTCTTAGACCTTCGAAGTCTATCATGGGCAAAGCAGGCCCAAGTCCCTGAGCTGCGAGGCAATCCACCAAGCTACCGCCTCTAGCTAGCCTGATAGGGTGGTCCAAACACCCCCTTGGGGATCCTGAAGGAGACGGCAGACACCTTGATCGGCCAGCAAAAGGAATCATCTTCCTGAGCCACCAGTCCAGGAAAAATTCCTCAGACCCTTGCCTCAGCTACCGACCTTGCGGGATTGAGTCATCAATATCTCAGGAGCTGGCCAAAATGGGTGACGATGTTAAAAGCACCCCACAACGGTCAAATCTATGCCAAGACCTTAAATACCCCCTGCAAATGTCTGACTCCAGTGACGATGTAAGATACAACTTGGAGCGTTCTAACCCTTCTTCTCCTTCCCTATCCTCTATTCCTTCTACAGGTACCGCTCGACGATGCCCAGACTTCGACTCCCTAAACAGGAATTTGGAGATACCAGCCTCACCATGTCACAACCTACAACCCTCCATGAACTGCGGTCTCTCCAAGGATAAATCGCTTACATTTGGAGGTTCATTTCGACCCTCTTAGGATGATGCAGACCCTTCTCACACCTCCTAAAGAAGGATACTCCCTTCATATGGGACAAAGCGTGCCAAGCGACGGTTGAGGACATCAAGCAGTACTTGTTGAATCCACCAGTACTCTCTACTCCAGTGTTAGGAAGGACCCTCATCCTATACGTTACCACCCTTGCTGAGTCACTCGAGGCACTTCTGGTGTAGAACAACGATCGAGGGAAAGAGACAACGCTTTATTATCTCAGCTGCAGAATACAAGGGGCTGAGAAGAATTACCCTCCCATCAAAAAAATGCGCCTAGCCTTGATCGTTGCGGTACAGAAGCTCTGCCATTACTTGCTCAGCCACGAAGTCAAGTTAATCTTTAAGGCAAACCCGATCAAGTTCCTTATGACCCAGTTGTGCTTGTCAGGACGTTTGGCTAAGTGGGAACTATTGCTGATGGAGTTCGACGTCACGTATGTACCACAGAAGGCGGTTAAAGGTCAAGCCCTAGCAGACTTCCTTGCGGCTCACCCAGTCCCATTAGAATCTCCCTTGTCAAGTGATCTCTCGAATGAAGAAGTTTATTGTGCGACGCTAACTTGACCGTGGGAGATGTACTTTGACAGAGCATTCCATTCTGATAGAGGAGGTGCCGAAGTTGTGTTCCTGACCCCCGATGGAGGAATAATTCCTCTATCCTTCTCACTTGCAGAGGTGTTTTCTCACAATGAAGCCAAGTATCAAGCCCTCATAATCAGACTGGAGATCGCCCAAGAGTTGGCTTTAGAGCAGCTAAATACCTTTGGCAACTCTGAGCTGGCCATCCGACAGCAAGGGGATTTATGATGTAAGGCAGGATACTCTCAAGGCTTGTCATGACCCACAAAAACTTACATGGCCCAGTTCGAAGACTTCTCCCTGAGTCATACCCCAAAAAGGCTAAACTCGCAAGCTGATGCGCTGTCAAAGCTTGGTGCCACCATCCAATTGTCTTCAACGGGGCCCACTCAGTCTGGGTAGCCGCATGAAGACACGTCGACTTGCGAGCCGAGGTTGACACAGACGACGAGAGGGATGTCTGCCCTAAGTTTCCACCTTACCTATTCGGGGCACTTCTCGGGGCTAGGGATGTCATCAAGGCAGAGCAGGAAGTTTCCCAAGGAAAAGAAGCCAAAGCCGGGGAGCAAGAGCTCAAGTTCTTCGGCCCGATGTGTGCAGAGGTTGAACAAATAGAAGATTGAAGGGAGCCCATTGTGGACTTTGTGAAGCATGGAAGGGTACCTCAAGATCGAGCAGAGCGCAACGGCATATGGTGAATGTCCACCAAGTACACCCTTCTTGATGGGGATGTCCTCTTTCGTCAGTCATTTGACGGAATCCTTCTCTAGTGCTCAACACACAACACGCAAGAAAAGTACTCAAAGAAGTACACTCGGGCATCGGCTGGCTGCATCAGTTTGGCCCCAAGCTCTATTACTGGCCTTCCATGGTAGCTGACGCCCAAAACTACGCCAAAAGATGTCAGGTGTGCCAAATTCACTCATGCCTCATTCATCAACCCTTAGAGTCTCTGCATCCTACGGTGATATCATGGCCCTTTTCCCAGTGGCGTACGGACATTGTAGGACCCATTGACCCTCCTTCTGCCTTGGGTCATGCTTCATCTTGACGACGACAGACTACTTTTTCAAATGGGCTGAGGCAATCCCTCTCAAACAGGTTTCGGGGACCGTTGTGGCTAACTTCGTGCGGCACCACATCATATATCAGTTTGGGGACCTGGACCAAATAACTTCAGATAATGGCCCTCAGTTCAGGAGCCGGTTTGAGTGGAAGTACTCAACTATGTACAACCCTCGAGCCAACGGGTTAACTAAGGCATTCAACAAGACTTTGTGTGGGTGCTCCGGAAGTCAGTGTCAAAGTCAAAGAAGAACTGGCACGAGAGGCTTCCTGAGGCTCTATTGGCCTATCGCACTACTACCCGTAATGCTATGAACTCAACCCCTTATTCCTTAGTTTATGGGGGTGAGGTGGTCTTACCCCTCAAAATTCAAATACCCTCACTTCGTGTTGTTATACATCAGGGACTAGCTGAAGATGAGAGGGTCAGGCTGCATTATCAAGAGCTGGATGCCCTTGATGAAAAGAGACTAAAGGCCCAACAGGAACCTCAAGCTTAATCAAGGAAGAATGAAGAGAGCCTTTGACAAGTTTGTCAAGGTTCGTTCATTCACTCGTGGGGACCTAGTCTTAGCAGTCTAGAGACCGATCGTCATACATGAGCGCCACAAAGGATTGCTCGAGCCTATGTGGGAGGGTCCATTCGTAATCAAGAAGGTTACACCAAGTGGGGCCTATGTACTGACGAACTCTGATGGAGAAGAGGCGATGCCTCCTATCAACGGGCGATATTTAAAAAAGCACTATCCCTAACATGGCAATAAAGCGTGGTGTGTGCCACAAAACGATAGAAATGAAAATGAGAAACATCAAGCCAACTCAAAAGAAATTCATTTCTTTCATTAAGTTAGAAAAAGTTGCAAGTTACAACTGAAGGCTCATTATCAGAGAAGTTACAAAGCTCTTGCATCTGAGGATAAGAGGATGGCTACAAACAAAAGCCGGTGGTGTTGCTCTTGCATCTGAGGATAAGAGGACAGTTACAGGCCAAAAGAACAAGCCAACCACTTCCGAGTCAGCTTCAATTAATCTGAAGAGTATATTAAATATACAAGGTAGACTTCTCTGGCAAGGAACTGGCCTATGAGAGAGAGAGAGTACCCTGTTCACAATGGACGCCCTTCCACAGAACAACATGGACTTCATGGTTGTGTTGAAGGACTTGGCTTCCAACTCACTGTGGTGGCAAGGTCTCCTCATTTTTCATCACTCTTCACCCCCGCGAGGCATCGCCGTTTGAGGTCATCGCTATGCGCAACACAATGTCATGTCCTATCATCACCACGAGCAAGCTAATGTCGCGCGGGACTATCGTCGTGAGCCTCATACCCCCAAACATGGCTATCACTGGGTATGACCCAGAGACATACAAAGGTTGTGCCACATGCGACTTAATGTCATGCGTGACTTTGAAGTACTATGGTTCTCGCTATTCCCAATTACTGAGGGACATTTACTCCCACGCCTCTTCGGTTCCCCAAACTGTTGCCTCCCGCTGACGGTCCACCTTCTTGCAACCTTCACCTTCCCCACAATCCTTCGACCTTCGTAGGAAACACACCTCCGAGCGTCGAGATCCCTCGGCTGACCCTGTTCTTTCACTTACTGGAGTGGCTTCCCCCTGTTTTCCACCCAACGGGAACCTCTCGTCTAACCCTATTTTTTTTCCCCCTTTTTTCGATCGTTGGAAATATCGCGAAAGACACTAGGAAAACCTCCCCCGCCTCCTGCTTGTTATCAGAGTTAGCAAAAACCACCGGAAGTCCCCAAAAGACTTCCCTAAGACCCGACAGATTGCCCTTCACCCCTGTTTTTCCCACTTCAGCAGTCCACCAAAGCTCACCAAACTTTCGCTAAAATTTTAGTGAGCACAATGCACCCCCCCTCTCCTTCTTCTCCAACAATGAGAGAGCTGACAAAGCCCTCTTAGCTCTCTGCGACCTCCCCTTCAGCAGCAGAACAATCGAAGAAGCACTCGAACTCCGGTAGGGCACCTTTGCAAATTTTGCCAAGGCCTCAAGAGATCCTCTTCCTTACTCAAAAAGCTTCGATCCTAGCTAAAAATTGTTCGCAAGCATGCTGCGAAGCTTCACACAACCTGAAGTTCGCCAGAAAAATCTCCAAGGACCTTTCTCTGCAAGTTCTGGCTGGGAAGTGCTCGTCGAAAAACCCTCGTCATGAACTTTTGCTCTCTCTCTCTCTCAAAAGAACTTCTACTGTTTTACCCTTCGATAAAATAGTAATGTGGGGTTTCTCCCCCTTTTATACCCCGTAGTACCGGAGACTTCCCTCGACAAACTCAGAATGACGCTCCAGTCCCCAGCTCTTAATGGCAATGAGGCAAGGATGGGCAGGCCAAGCCTGAGACCCGAAGCAGTATCGCCACACGCCTCGTCAATATTTCGTCCAGGGGACTAGCACTGTGCGCTTCGTTCAGAAGGTTGTCGTCGCACATCTCATCTAGGGACTACCACTGAGAACTTTGTCAAGAAGTTATTACCACGCACCCCGTCAAGAAGTTATCGCCCTGCATCTGGCCAAGGGCTACTGCCACACGCTTCACCAAGGGACTTGACGGCATCATCCGGGTCTGATGCTACACTTATCGTCATACGCAGGCCTTGGTGCTCCCCTTTAGACCATCAGCCCATACTCACAGGAAGTTCATTCCCTGCACCACAATCTCACCCATCAGCGAGCCCAGTTTCTAGTAATGCCTCTATCCCCATGGGGTCGCTTCCCCCACTGTCCAAGCTTCATAACCCTAAACTGTATAGCCACAGTCCTTATCTCCCGACACAAAACTGTATGACCACGGTCGAAGATGCATGACCCTAAAATGCATAGCCACAGTCCTTGTCTCACTACTCAAAACTGTATGTCCATGGTCCACACTACTTGACCTTAAAATACACCGCCGCGGTCCTAGCTGCATGACCCTAAACTGCATAACCATAGTCCTTGTCTCACGACTCAAAACTGTATGACCATGGTCCGCACTACATGACCTTAAACTGTACCGCCATAGTCTGTGCTGCATGACCTTAAAATGCACAGCCACGGTCCAAGCTGCATGACCCTAAACTGCATAGCCATAGTCCTTATCTCACGACTCAAGACTGTATAACCACGGTCCAAACTTTATGACCTTAAACGATAGTGGATGTCCAGTTGCACGACCTCAAACTACAAAGTCCTTATCACATGACTTCAAACTTACGACCATGGTCCAGCGCTGTGACCTTAAACCATAGTGTACGTCCTGACCGCATGACGTTAAAAGGCTTAGTAACACGGTCCAAACTATATTACCCTAAACTGTAGCGGAAGTCTAGTTGGATGACCACAAACTATATGGTCCTAGCTGTATGACTTTAAACTGCACAGTCATGGTCCGAGCTATAAGAGCCTAAAACTGTAACGCATAGCACGTCGAATGATCCATACGCATAACTCCAACTAGACCCCCAACGGAGTTAGATGCATGAAAGGGTCGTACTCATCCCATCATCTCCAAAGAGTTAGAGACATCCTTCCTTCAACCCACGGTGGGGTTCATCCGTGCTCTGGCCTCTCGGACTTCCATGCACGCTGATATTTATTATACTCATGGAGTCACACTGGCCCTCCTAATCCTCAGTGAAGCCTTTCTCGTTAACTACCCCTCGTAGGGTCACCACCTTCATCAACATCTCTTCACATGTGAATAGCCTTAACTATCTTTATCCCCAAGAGTTAGATTGTTATCCACATACCTACCCCCCATACGACCCTACTGACATGGTGACTTATGCACGGTCCATGCTGCATGACCTTAAGCTGCGTAGCCACGGTCCAAACTGTATGACCATAAACTGTAACGGAGGTCTAGTTGCACGACCTTAAACTGCACGGTCCCAGTTGCATGACTTTAAACTATGTAACCACGGTCCAATCTATATAACCTTAAACCATTATGCACGTTCTGACTGCATGATGTTAAACTGCTTCAACCAGGTCTAGGAGGCACGACCTTAAAGATGCACCATGTGCGCATGCAACTCCCTTTTTGTGTGCATCTTCACGCACGTCATCCCTAATCGACCCATTGGTGTGCGCATACCCTCTTCTTCTTCTCTCCAGTGAGCCTACGTACGCGCACACACCCCTTACGTGCATCACCACGCACGTCTTCCCTAGCCGACCCATTCTTATGTGCCGACCACCTTCACCATCTTTCATCTCATTCCCTAATAAGTCTTATCCATGCTCACCAAACAGCAAGACATCTCACCACCAGCTAGTGGGTCACCACTTTTCACCTATCATCCAATCAACTCTCCACAGGCAACTTCATGCCACCCCCAGACTCACTCTATGGCCTCTACAAACTGTCATTCCTTACCTCTACGGTCTAGCTGTTTGACCCTAAAACTATAATGCTCGTTCTGGCCGCATGACGTTAAAAGGGTTCGCTTAGGTCTAGAAGGCACGACCCTAAATTACGCCTTCTCTCAAGAAAAAATGGGCATGGTGTACACCTGGACAAGGGAACGTCATCAGTAAAAATGATGGACGGGCATGGTCACAAAACAATGAGTAAGATATTTTCGTGGAAAAATTAACCCAGGCACGGTGAAACCACCAAAAGGGAACCATGAGAAAAAATGGATTGAAAAGGGTGGACATGACCACAGAGTCATGGGTAAAAGAACCCAGAAATAACGAAAGGTGATGAAAGCCTTTTCAAGGCGCCACTTTCCCTGTTCAAGTGAAAACCAGTGAAAGGGAGCTTGGACCGACAAAGTAGGTTGGCGCACTTCCATAGTCTCAGCCGACACACCAGCAATCATGGCTCGTCTAGGAGTAAGAGCCTCATAAGATCTCCCCAGTTTCCACAGCTCGTCAGGGAGTGAGAGCCTCATAAGATCTCCTCAGTTTCCACAGCTCGTCAGGGAGTGAGAGCCTCATAAGATCTCCCCAGTGTCCACTGCTCATCAGGGAGTGAGAGCCTCATAAGATCTCCCCAGTTTCCACTGCTCGTCAGGGAGTGAGAGCCTCATAAGATTTCCCTAGTTTCCACATCACGTTAGAGAGTGAGAGCCTCATAAGATCTCCCTAGTTTCCACAGTTCGTCAACGAGTGAGATCCTAATAAGATCTCCCTAGTTTCCACGGCTCGTCAGGGAGTGAGAGCCTCATAAGATCTCCCCAATTTTCATGGCTCGTCAAGGAGTGAGAGCCTCATAGGATCTCCCCAGTTCAGTAACAACAAGAGTCCTTGAGGGTGAGAAAGATGAAAAAAATATCCCTCTAGAAATGCTAAGGACCATTATGAAGGTAAGGAACTGACAAGGTCAAGGTTGCCACAGGATTCATGATATGTCTCACTAAAGCCCTCTAGCCAGCAGGGGACCAGACTTTCGGACAGGCCAAAAGCCCTCAACTAGACTCCGCTATACGGGACCTACAGGGATACCCTGAGCATCAAAGGCAAACCTAGTTTAGTAGTAGACAGTGTCGAACAAAGGTTCGTAGCATTTGGCCTATAAAAAGGCTTAGTTTTAAACGAGAAGGTCCTGACAAAGGCCTCATGCTCCAAAATCATGGATAATCCCTTGAGGGTGAGGACTTCAACAAGATTCCTCAAAATTCGTGAATGCATGTACTTCTTGAGTCTCTCGATGCACAACATTTGGCGAGGCATGCTGTTGGAAGGTACTTTTCATCAACATGAGGCCCCCGCTCAATAAAAGCCTAGCAAGTAGTGGAAAATTAGGACAGTCTCCGAACAAACCCAGAACTGGCCAAGTTCTTCATGAGGTCACTCAAGAGTCTCCCGCTAAGTTTCGTCATATTCCGACATATCTAAGGAAGTGTAGACTGAGAAATAGTTCTGGTAGAATCGGCCTCTAGCACCCTAAACTGATGTGAGACCACATCCATTGGATCCGACATGGTTGAAAACTCTCAAGAGTCAAGTTTCAGCCCAAACAGACATTTTAGGAAGAAGTTATAGGAGAAAGAGTGAAATAGGAGAAGCCGCACGCTATTCCCGTGCAGCCACCTTGCAACACTACACCATTAAAGGGACAGTCACAATTAATGACTTTTGATGCTCATATCTTGTTCGTCTCACATCGGATCGTGGTCAAATTTAGTGAGCACATTTGTCTAGTTAAGACAAGCGATTCAATATGTGGCACACACCGTGATGATAGCCAAGCGTGAAGAAAAGCTATAGAGAAGTTGTTGATCTGTGAAGAAAGTGTAGGAATTTCAGCAGCGTCGTGCCTCGCTCGAGCAGCCAAATCATGCCGCTCATGAGCTTGATCGATGCAAGACCAATTCCATTTTAGGGGTAAGGTCTCGAGCCATCTCTGACTCGAACCCCATACATGACTCGAGTTTTGCACATGAAGCTAACGAACAGACTGCAAAATCCATCGCTGGAATCCTTGATTCCGGTCAAAATTCCAAACTTGTAAAATCTTCATTTCACCACAGAATCAAGTTGCGTTTGGTTCCCCGTGATCGTAGCGGCATGCTCAGTGTGATTCAATGATGAAAACGCAGAAATAAAATCAAGGAATGAACACACTATTGATTCGAAGTTTCAAGATCTGCTCAAAATTCAAGTCACATGATTGTAAACAAAAACACGATCCTTGGCTCAAAGTTGGTATCAAATCGATCATCATGCTCGAAGTTGGTATCAAATCAATCAGAACGACCCTGGATCAGCCATGCAAGAACATGCAAGTCATAGGGCAACACAGGGACTGTTATGGAATTTCACAACCTATTAGGAAGGGGCAAATCTATCATTTTTCACCCTACTTTCTAATTTATTTTAATTCAATTTAATCTTAATTTCCAGCAATTAGAGTTACGTTTGATCATCCACCCATGTTTGGGGCAGACTTCTCTATATACGCACCATCATTATATGTAGAAGA
>NW_006498220.1:1774790-1797866 GCF_000471905.2 Amborella trichopoda
GAGAAACTTTCGATCGGTACCCCTAGGGTTAAGGTAAATCTTCTCCCTCTTCTTTTTTCTTTTCTTCTTCTCTGTCCCTTCTCCCCTCACTTCTCCCTATTTTTCTTCTGAGTCACTCACGGAAGCCGTGCACGGTAGTGGCAGTGCCGTGTATGCCTCTCCCTTGGTCTCATAGGCCACACATGGCAATGGAAGCTCCATGTACGAGTCTTCTTTCCCTCCCTCATGTCTGTCTCTTTCTCTCAGTAAAGTCTATAGACGGTGTTACCCATCTCCACCCACAGACGTAGCTTTGACGTCTTTGTGAAGAACCTAGACGGCGAAGCGTGTTGCCACCTGCAAGAATCTTCCTCTGTTGCACATCTAACATAGACGGGGATACCTATCGCCACATGCTAGAGGCCCTGGTAACACCCATCACTGTCCGCGAGCTTCCTCCGTGCGTCCAGTGCCTATCGTCGTTCTCCTTGAGTCCCACGTCTATCGTTGTGAGCCTTGTCAGGAGCTAGCGTCGTCCACAAGGGATACGCTGTCTCCTTGCATTGCCCACCGCGATGTCTATCGATGTCCAAATTTCCCCTTTTCTTCACCGTCTCATTCTTTCCTCTCCACCTCTTTCTCTTCTCACTTGATTGAGGGTAGGCCTAACCTAGCGTCGATGCGACGAATTTGGTTTTGAGTAGTATTGCTGTCGTGCTGATCTTGTGAACCATGTCCATCTTGCTACCACTCTTGTCATGCTAGCCTCGTCTCTCCGTCAAGTTCTCTTCTCATTTCCATCTTTCATCTAACCTTGCACTTAATCACCTTCTCCCATAAACGTGCATTGCCCTAAGACCAGGGTGGGTCCTTTTTGACCCACTTGTCTTACAAATTAACCATAAAAGTGTTGTGGAGAAAAACAAGAGGGTTACAGGTCAAGGGAGGAAATTTCGAGCCAGCTCAAGCAGCTGGGGGCCTTTCTTTGTGATCTAAGAGGGCACCCACGCGAGTCAGCTCGAGTAAGTCCCGAACCCACCTAAAATTTCTCTCTCATTGGTTGGTATACCTGCCCTTACCCTCGAGACACATGCTGCTAGATCACTTAGATCTAAAGGTCCAGATCGAGGTACCTAACCACACGTATCATGGTGTGGTCTGAAACGAGAGAATTTTTAGAGAGAAGTTGGGCTCAAAACATGAAATTTTAGATTTTAAAAAGTGAAAAATCTCATTTTTTGAGAAGCTATAACTTGATATCCCGATGTCAGATCGTTGCAAGTATGGGTCTGTTACTACCGTGCTTCGAAGGGATTCAACCTGATATAATTTTTTAGCGTGATCGGCGGCCAGATGACACTAAATTTTGAGGTTAAAGAAGGCACATTTTTCGATTGTCGGAATCCCATTTTTCGATGACCTCCACAATTTGGAATGCGCTCAAACGGAGATCAAAATGGACGAATTTTATCACAAAACCATCGTGATAGTATCCTCTTCAATTTGTGATAAAAAAATAAGTCTCGAAATTTCATGGATCGTACTAAATTGGTTGTCGAAGAACTAAAAGTTTTTGGACTTGACCAGATTTTAGGTTCTTCTTTAATACTATGTTTCAGGACAATCAATGGATATCAAAACGTGCGTAATAATGCAAGCAACAATTCTGCGATGTTTGATCAAATTGCTACCGAAAGTGCTTGAAAAGCCTCCCGAGGCTTAGCAATGGCAAAAGGCCCTCAAAGAAGGATGGTTTTGTCATTTCATGAAAACTGCTTAGGGGTATTTTGGTCATTATTTTCAAAAATGGGATTTTTATTTTATTCCATTAAATTTGTAATTTCTATCCATTCTAGTGGTTTTTGAGCATCCAACCATGTTTAGGGGATGCTCTATATGAACAAGTTAAGTAATTTGTAATGAGAGTTTTGAAAATCAATTGAAAAGACTTGAGAAATCAAAGAGCTTAGGCTTCTTCTTTTGCTTTGATCCCAATTTCATACTCAAAGGAGAAAGGAAATAATTGCTTGAGAGAGAAACTACCATTGGTACCCCTTACCCCCCAAGAACAACAAACTTCCTCTTCCTAGGATTCTCAACTCCCTAACCCTACTACATACACCTTAGCTTTCATTCACCCTACCCTACTCCGCACACCCTAGCCTACTCCATACACCCTAGCATCCATACACCTTAGCTTTCATACATCCTAGTCTACCCTAGACCATAGTCCATGTCATACACCCAAGCTTTTATACACCCTAGCCTCTTCCATACACCCTACACCCTACATTACCCTAACCGACTTTAGGTCCATACACCGAGACCCTAGACCCTAACCTTAGCCTCTACAAGACCAAGTTCCCTCTCTAAAGTGAATTTAAAGGGACCCTCGAAGGTGCACCTAGGCTCGAGTCCATCTTGGTCCATTCTCTCTCCTCCTCTCTCTTTCTCTCCCTCTTTATATCTTTATTGTCACTCTCTCTTTGCTTTTCTCTCTCTCCCTCTCTCTTTACTCTCTCGTTGCTTTGCTCTCTTTCTCTCTCTTTCACTTGGATCTTGGCTAAGTCTGAATCTCTCTCTTTGCTCTCACTTTTTATCACTTTGCTCTCACTCTCTGTCTGTCTCTTCCATTTGTACCTAGGGCGAGTCCAAGCTTTCCCTCCCTCTCTCTTTTTCTCACTCTCTCTCTCTTTACTCTCTTTCTCTCTCTCCCCTGTCACGGACTCGCACTAAGGGCAGGCTCATCACCCTCTCCTTGTCTTTCTTTTTCCCTCTCTCTCTCACCCTTTCTCTCCCCCTGCTAGTCCTGGGCACGTGCCATAGGCGGGCCCATCCTCTCTCTTCATGTCCCTTACCCTTTCTCCCCTCTTAGTCATGGGCACATGCCATAGGTGGGCCCGTCCTCTCTCTCAATCCTTCTCTCCCTCTCTCACCCTCTCCCTTCCCCTCCTACCCATAGACCCGCACTAAAGGCGAGCCCGTCCACTCTCACCCTCCCTCTCTGAGCGCTCTCTCTCTCTCTTTATCAGCAACAGACCGACGCCTAGGGCAGGTCAGTCTCCCCTTTCTCTTTCATTCTCCCTCACCTTCTCTCCCCCTCCTAGTCTCGGGCACGTACCAGAGGTGGGTCTATCCTCTCTCTCACTCTCCCGCACCCTTTCTCCCCCTCCTAGTCACAGGCCCGCACCATAGGTGGCCCCGTCCTCTCTTTGTATCCTTCTCTTCCTCTCTCACACTCCATCTACCTCCTAGAAATAGACCCACACCATAGGCGGTTCCGTCTTCTCTCTCTAATTCTCTGCTCTTGTTCTCTCATTCACTCTCTCTCTCTCTCCTAACTCTCACTCATCCACCCTCATCTCATTACTTCTTTATTTTCTCTCTTCACTCATCTCTTCTTTCACACTTAGTCTTAAGCTAAGGTAATCCTGAGATAGCTTCTTGGAGTTGTAACTATTGGGCTGCTCTAACAACTAGTCTACATGGCATTTTGGGTCGTAAGAGATTTATATTCTCTTGCGCTTGATCACTAGGGCTGGGGTTCTTTTGAGATAGTTTCCTTAGAGTTTTAATCCTTAGACTACTCCAACCACTGGGTTACATAGTGTTCAGGTTGTGAGAGATTTCTATCTCTTTCATTCTCTTTTATTCTCTCCTCTTCTCTTCCTGGATCACTTTTAGGAGACTCTTTGGGCTAGAGAAAAGGAAAAATAAGCCGAATACCGTTGATTCTAGCCTTGAAACCTATACATTCGTTTCTAAAGAAGAAAATATACAGACATATTAAAAGAAAAAAGATAACATCAGGGGCATATTATCCCATATACGTGTGGATGTATGCAGGGATATTATCCCTCGAGTCTGGCCTTCCTAGGACAACGGGTATCAAATGGATCGTAGAAAATGATTTTTTCCATCTCCATGTCCTAAGTATCTCACTCTCCTTTTCCACTCTTAATTCTTACTAAGGAAAAACCTCACAAGAACGCTGATCTCTGCTAAACTTGTGTCTATAAAAATGTGCGACCTTTCTTTAATGGAGAGATCCACTTTTACACAGTCAAGTTATGGTTTTTCAAAGAATAACCATGCATTTCCCATCTTTGAATCTTCACTCTTTATCTTCATTTTGGACTCATCCTTTCGTTTGAATCACAGAATCTGCAGGGTGTACTTCTCTTGTGTATATCTTTTCATGCTGATTTGAGTTAATGATAATCTTACTGCTTGATCTGTTTACGGAAGTATCTCTTGATGATAAACACTCTTTCCAACTGATACCCCTTTTTCGAATTTCGAACATTCGAACCTCAGACTTGGTCATGATTTCGCAAGAGCAAAATCAGGAATTTGTCATCAAAGTCAGTGGGTTGCAACCACTTCCGTTCGGTGTTTCAAAAAGCGCTAGGCAGTACCCAGGCAACCATGGGGGTCTAGGCTGCCTAGCGCCTAGGCAGACGCCCAAAATCTGGGTGGCCCAATTGAAAAACAAAAAAACTAATGAGTGATGACTGATAATGATTAATCCATAAGAATATTTATAGTCCATAAGACCATAATCCCAGTTAAAAAAAAATGATAAAAGTTGAGAAGATAATTTTGATAATTCATAAGACCATAATCCATATTTTCATACAATACTAAAGAAGTAAAACCATACAAGCATACACTGATAGTATGATACACTGTAGACTATACACACAAAAGTTAGATAGTAGAACTAGAAACTAGAAAGTAGAAACTAAAATAAGAAAAAGAAAATATACAGAAATTCAGAAAATATACAGTCTAGAACACAACAGTCAACACCAAGAGTTTTCACTCTTCAATCATCATCATCATCAGAAAGAAAGAAAAGGGTAAGCTTCATTACATGCATCAGAATCGAGGCCATCATCATCAAAGTCATCTCCCTCTTCAATATAACGCTCTTCCTCCTCTGTTTCTTCTGAATCTACCTTATCCTCCTCCTCTTCTTCTACCTCCCTCTTACTAGTATGGGCAGATGAGGCCCTAGGAGTCTTGGCTACTCCACACGTTTCTATCTTTTTTTGCTTCCAAAAAATGAAGTCTCAGCTTCTTCCATCTCCTCTTCTTCTACGCTCGTCTCAGCTTGATTTCAGAATATGAAGTCTTGGGGTGTTAGTCAAGGCATATCTGAACTACCGGTCGATATGGACATGGATTAAGCCAAATCCAAATATTTTCAAGGGCTAAGCTTGTCGAACTCATATGTTTTCTCTCTAGCATTTGTTAGAACACACTTAGTCTTATATAGGGACAATGAAATATATCTTCAAAGGCAAAGCCTATTCAAAATGACTCATTCATCATGCTTTCGTACCTCAACCCTTAATGAACATTCATTAGAATGTATCTAGCCTTAATATAAAACTAAAAATACACCCAACAAAACCACCCCCAACGTTTCACGCATGAGAGAAGCTCAAAATTTGTTTAGTGTCCGGCCAATCCTAGGTGGACTTATTGATGTCGTACATCTTACATCTTCTTCATGAAGGTGGCGCATGCGCGCCTTATTCCAGACACCTTAAATAAATGCTGGAATGGATACCCATCTCATCTCACTTTCCAACACATCATCATCATTTCTGAGGAGAAAAACCCCTCAGCTTCTTTACAGGGCTATATAAATTCTTTGGCCATTGAAGCCTCATCGACTCATCTTGACTCATCTAAGTACTTTTTTACTTTCATTTCTTAACCATGTCTTCTCCAATTCTCCCCCGATGCCTCTTTATCTCTCTTAATCCTGACCTCACTGCAGCCATTCGTGGCACCATCAGCATTCCTCTAGCTACAGATCCAAGCAAGGGCAGCCATAAGCGCCCTACGACCTTCTCTGAAGTGAGCCTAGCCTCCTCCTCAAAGGAGGCAGTTGCTGAAAATATGTCCCTTGAGTGGGCTCTAGAGGTCGGGCTGATGTTGGACGCAAAGTCTAGAGAGATTGTCAGCCTCTGGGAGGTGGTGTTCTGGCTTTTTTGTGAGGCAGATCACCACCAAAACATGTCTGATTTCTATCAAGGAGAAGTCATGCGTCTTAAGGACCTCCTATCCTCGGTCAGGTGCAAGTTGGCTAAGATCAGCAGCTGATCCACTTTGGGGAGTAATGCCCCAAGTATAGCCAGGCGCGGCTCTTTTTCTTTTTGTTTTTTCTCTCTTTTTTTTTTTTTATGTAAGGGCGAAGTCCCAACATTCTCTATCAATGAAGCTACTTTTTTTATCTGACTTTGTGCCTGCATCTCATAATTTTGCATTCTATACCATCTTCGCACTTAACAAATATGTACATCATTTCGTACGTTGATAGTTTGCATTCCTATCACTTGCTTATTTGGTGTAAGATAGGCTTGGTTTCAAAAATCAAAACTTTTACCTTCATATTTCGAATAATGCCAAGGGAAATTAGGTAAAAGTAATAAGACAAAAGGTCTGTTCGTATTTCTTGAGTGGTATTTTGATAAAACTCGCGTTGGTCATCATTATCCCGCTATCAAAAATTTATAGCTTCAAGACAAGGATTCCAAGCGTCATATCCCTTTTAGAATCCCCATCTCTTCACATCACTTCATTCTCAACTTCAGCTTTCTATAGAAATCCTTTGCCTTACGCGACCATTTCTCGTGTCCTCCTGCTCCTTCAGATAGACATTTGCGCTTCCGGTAAGCTCTAAACCTTATGCAACTTCTGCGAGAATAAATCTTCTCTGAGCATCTCTTATCCACATTTGGTTGATGCTCCTTAATTTTTTGTCCTCCGGTGGTCTTACTATCTTCCCGGTGGGCTTCTCAGAGTTTCCAGCAGATTTCTACAACCTTCATATGTTAGTGGCTCAAGAACATTCCTTGGACCTTGAAAACTTTGTCTATAAAGTCATTCAGGGAATCTATCCAACCTTGATATTTGGCATAGGCATCAGGCATAGGTTGGAAATCTCGTCTTGAGCCACTAAGGCATCGTGTGTAGGTTGGAAACCTTGAGCCATATGAAAGAGACATGGGACCAAGGGTCAGACCTCGTCCTAAGCCACAAAGGCATCGGGTGTAGGTTGAAGACCTTGAGCCATATGAAAGACATATGGGACCTAGGGTTGGTCCTCGTCCTAAGCGACAAAGGCATTGTGCATAAGTTGGAGACCTTGAGCCATATGAAAGAGATATGGGTAGAAGGGTCGGTCCTCGTCCTGACCCACGAAGGAATCGGGTGTAGGTTGGAGACCTTGAGCCATATCTGTTGGGTTTTTTAGTCATATGACCTCCTTCCCTCAAGCACCATGCGTTCTAAACCTTTCCCAAAGGAAGGTCAAAATAGAAGAAAAGAATGCACCAATATTTCCGTGTCTCGGCATTCGCCTATATGCCAAAATGACGGCCAGTATCCTAAGCACCTTACATGGCCTTCACACATCAATTTCTTGGTGGATCAAGTTGAATGTGGAGAATTTACCCCCGATTCCTTCCACGGCCTTCCTTGATGGAACCTCCTTCATTTTGAACATACAAATGTTGCCGGATCTGCGATTCTTCCAATTTTGGGGCACCAAATACGTGCACATAATGCCTGATGAGCGAATTCAAGCTTTAAAGGCGAGGGTGAGAGTGGGTATATCCCAAGCTACTATACTTGGACCCAAGACGTATGTGGCCATTTTCAAGATAGAGTCCAACATGCAGGGCTTCTCGGTGCCTGCAAGTGCTTGGCATTCCCATACGACCGTTGTGCCAACATTGTTTGGGATTATTTGGAAGCTTGGTATGCTAAGACAGAACACCAATTTCTTTGGCCATGGAGAGGGTGGTATGTCCCTTTTGGAATTACATTTTACTGGCGGCCTTTCCCTCCTTGGGGAGCGTTACGAAGAATTCACTCCCAAGAATGCAACTATTTTCAGGAATGGTTACGATGATGGCTTTGGAAACCCAGTTGTTTGAAAAACTTGTTCATGTAATACTTGAAACTGGCCACTGCGTACAAGAGCAAGGACATCCCCTTCCATGTGTGGATTCATCATTTCTTTGATATGGAGAAGGTAAAAAGTGAGCTGGAAAGCCCCCTATTTAATGGGCCTGAAACGCCTCTTGCCCTAACTGTGGTGATGCCCCCGCATCCTGTTAACTTGGACAGGACGGTCTACGTGGCATCCGAAATTGTTTTGTTCTTGTGTCACTTTGCACTTTTAGACTCCAGAGGCCATGTGGTCAGACCGGAATGTCTTTATGCTTCCTATAATTTGGCCGAGGGCCATAAGTATACTTTTGCTCAGCCCATGCTGTGTAGTAGCTACAATGGGTTGGCAGCAACAATGGATATCAACAAGATTTTGAGAAGTTCCAGGACCCCTTTTCCCTTTCACTATGTCTATGGATGGCTGGGTGCCTATTTCCCAGGCACTTACAAGTATTCCCCAGACACCAATGCAAACACCTTCCCTTACCTGCTCGTCTGATGGGTCATTAGGTGGCTTTCTATTTTCCTATTCAAGAAAGACAAATGTTTTGGGAAGACAATTTTTTCAAACCCAAGCCTTTTCCCATTGGGGGGCTCACAGGAGAACCTTTTTGTTGTATGCCTACCAGATTGAGAGGAGCTCAAGCATCGACTGGGAGACCATGTATCTCCTAAATATCCGAGGAGCTTTACTTCCTCTGAGAGTGGGTAACCACAAGTGTGTTGAGCTATACAATCTTCATCGTTTTTCTCGGCAACGCAAGATGGACCAAGATTGCCCCATTCTTTACAACTTCACTAAGCAAGGGACTTGGTCAAATTACAATGTGAAATCAATGTTGGACTCTTGCATGCTACTAGACCAGTCTTGCAAGTTCATCATTCCCCATTTCAGCCGGGAAGCCTCTATACCCCGCAGCTATTGTTTGTGGTATAATGAGCACCAACGGGCCATTTCTGCAAGCCCATTGAAGTTATGCCCGAATTTCGGGAAGAGGGGACATCACGCACCTGTTTTAAGTAAAAAGTTGATATTGTTTCAGTCAACTTGGCAACTGAATTGCATTTTTCTGATGGCTGGAACATCGTGAGTGTCGATCATTCGGTAGGAGAGATTGTTTCAGAAGGGGTGATAAAAGAGGCCTGAGTCTCGTTTTATCATCACCTGGTCGACTTGTTGGGCCTCAAGTTGAAGACCTAGGAATGCACTCAGGAGTGTCGTACTCGAGATCTTGACAAGATAGTGGAGGCTAGCAAAAGCATTGCTAGGCTCCTACTCCAGTAATTGAGCCTAAGAGTGAGAGGTCATGCAAGGCCCCAACTGCCTCATCAAGCAAGCCTTCATCCAAGCAAAAGAAGAAGGAGAGACCGAGCCCTTCTTCTGCTAAAGGAAGCTTAGTGGGCAAGAAAACAAGGAAGGGACAGTCTCCGTCGCATACTAGTTTTAGAGAATCAAGTGGGCTTCACGACATAAGCCCAAAGATTGGAAACCAAGGTCACGAGGTGGGCCATGTCCCTTTCCCCTTGGCCGAGAGGGCCTTTATGGCAGAAGAGGCCTTGAAGGAGGCACTTGGGGACTTCAATACAGATTCCCATGGTAAGAGTAAGTCGGCCTGTTTTATTCGCCTGATATCTTCTTTTAAATGGTCTTCAAAGAACGCAAAGAGCTCGAGCCCCCATGAGGAGGCTACCAGGCATTTGTGGCATCCATATCACCAATTCCTTTAGCCTTAGTTGTTCCTAGTAGGATGACATGAAGCTCTTTAGCTAGAGGGCATTCTTTTAGGCGCGGGCTTTGACAGAAGTTGAAAGCTAAGAAGTCGATGAAGACGAAGGTCATTAAGATAGATTCTCTTGCCTCCTCAGAATTTCTGGCTCCAAGCTCAGAGGCTCATGGAGAGGATTCCCTCTCGGTTGGTGATATGATGGAGACCTCACTCTCTTCAGATCAGGATGAGGGAGTCATTGATGCTTTAAAGGGTCTTTCTACCTCCCCTGGAAAGATCGAGGACTCTTCCTCGAATCTTAGCAAAGTACAAGGTTCTACTTCAGAGGTCGAGGCTACGGTGGATGAATTGAAGAAGGCTAAAGGGAAGGCCCGTGTTGTGGATAATGATCCCTCGACAATTGACTCTTCGGCAATAGTTGCCACCTTGCCCGAGGGGTTGTCAACCCAATCACTTATTACTCAGGCTGATGTGGATGCGGGAATGGCTATAGTGCTGCATAAATTAATTGGAGGAGAGCTCTCTTATGCAGATCCTCCTGATTCTGGGCTTCCGCCTCCATCGGTCGTGGTTGACAGGACCACATTCTAAGGTAGTTAAAGTCCTTTCTTTTCTCTTCATTTTTTAGGAAGGATTTTTTGGTTCTGCTTTACATTATTAACCTTCATGTCTTTTTAGGACCTGCCTTTACCCAAACCACAGATGCGGCTCTTGTTGATGCTCAAACCCCTCCTGATGTCGAAGCATCAAAGGAAGCTCAAGGGAATGTCATTGCTGGAATCGTGGTTGGGGTTGAATCTTCAACTCTTCCATCCAATTTCAAGAGTAATGGGTTTAGATAGGCTGAGGCTAAAGTCCTCATAGCGTCGAGTGCAACTGCAATCTCCGACATATCGGAGACCAACCCTAGGGGGGATTTGATTACCATTTCTGATCAGCCAGAAAGTCGCATGGAATCTGTACTGAGAGACCCCTCACTGATGAGTGTAGTTCAAAGATGGATGAGTGTAAGCATGGTAAGGGAGATCTTCAAGGTTTTAAGTGACAGTTCTTTGTCTGGCCTTCAAGATACCTTATTATCGATCTCTCCAATGACATCCTTTGCTGGGACGATGAGTGCATATGAAGATGAGCTCTGAAGACTGGTTGACTAGACCATCCAAGATGTTAAGGAAATAACATCTGACCATGAAGGATTTGCTCATACATTCCCTCCCCCAATAGACGAGAAGGAGAGGAGGGAGAGGATTGAAGCTCTCTTGGTGGCAAAGAAGAGGGAGTTCAGGCAGGTGTTAGCCCATTCGTTCCATCTTTCAGACAAGGTGGACCTTGCATTCCCAAAGCTTGAGATTGCGCTCTGCCGGGTGGATTCCGTTGCAATGGCAGGCCCTTGCAACTCATCAGGGTCTTGCACAGATGAGGGCTCATATGGAGGCAGCTGAGAAGTGAGTAGAAGAGAAAACACAAAGGATGTAGGAGCTGTTGCGGCGCTTCAAGGTCCTTTGAATTACTTTCGGCTCTTCCCCTTTTTTTGAATTATATACATACTTTGGTTGACGTAGAAGCAGCTATGTCTTTTATGAGGCTTCCTCCTTTTCCCTTTAATTTCTAACTTTGGTATCCACGTCTAAATTTCCAAGATTTCAAAGGAATTTTACAGCATCATTTGATCTGCATGCATCACAGCGATTCTGTGTATCCTTAGAACATATGACTAAAAGAACATATCCAAGCTTCCTGTATCCTTCACAAAGGGGTCCGGGTGGCCTGGTACTGATAGCCTTAGGATCTTAAAAGGGATGTCATAGTTTAGACTCATCTGGGAGGGACCTTCGTAAAAATCCTTCCTAACTCCTATACAAGAGTATGGGTGACCCAATACTTAGAGTCCTAAGACTCTAAGACGGTGTTGCAGGTTAGAGTCATACAGGAAGGACTATATATTGGGGCCTTCCTTACTCATTAATGAAAAGGGTATGGGTGGCTCAATGCTCAGAGTCCTAGGACCTCAAGAGGGTACTGTAGTTTAGAGTCATACAGAAAGGACTATGTGAAAAGCCTTCCTTATAAAAGAGCATGGGTGGCCAATAGTTAAAGTCCTAAGACTCCAAGAGGGTGCTGTAGTTTAGAGTCATACAGGAAGGACTATGTATTGGGACCTTCCTTACTCCTTAATGAATAAGGTATGGGTGGCCCAATTCTCAGAGTCCTAGGACCCCAAGAGGGTGATGTAGTTTAGAGTCATACAGGAAGGACTATATAGCGATGTTTTTTAGTCATACGTCGTGGACCTATTGATAGGCCCTTCTAGGGTCATGCATCTCGGACTGATAAATAGTTTAGAGTCATATCTCATGGACTATATGTGTAGTCTTTAAAGTCATGCGTCAGGACTACATCAATGGTAGTTTAGGGTCATGCCAATCGGTCCGTAGTTTGAAATAGTTTATAGTCATGTATCAAGACTACTGTATCCATCAGTTTATAGTAATGAGATGTGGACTATCATAACGTCGGGCCTTGACGGGTTACAAAAATTCTAGATAGTTTAAAGTCTTACATCTCAGACTATGTGATAGGCAGTTTAGAGTCATACATCACGGACTATACTATTGTTCAAAAGTAGTATTTCTTCAAATACCTCCCATTAATCGGAGGCATGACATCCTCTCCTGCTTTGGTGCAGAGAAGGTATGCCCCAATAGAGTATGCCTTCTTACCAACATAAGGTCCATCCCATTTGTGCTGAAATTTAAATCGAGGTGCCCCAATAGGGCGTCTTACGGCCAAAAGCAAATCACCTACTTAAGACCGTAACCTTATCTTATTGTCAAAGGCTCGGCTCATCCTTTCCTGGTGCGGTTGGTGTATTGTAGTCTAGGGGTTTTCTTATCTCTCATGTGTGCCAAGGGGTAAGGGATGTTGTACCCACAATGATTCTTGTCTCACATGCTTGTTGAGCCCATAATAAGGATGTCCCCCATGTTTGCCCTTCTCCCTCTCCTCTTGCATACCAGTTGTTATTTGTGTTATGCCACTTGTCCCATGCTACCACCAATTGTCCATTACATGCTGCCACCCTAAGTGATTGTTTATTCACCCGACCACCTATGAAATGGGGTTTCTAGCTCTGTCACCCACGTTCACCTCTCCTCCCTTGTTCATTTGAGCTCTCCAAACTTTGTTCCTTAAGCTTGGACCAAAGCCATGGGAGCTGGGCAGTCAAGGTGAAGTTGGAGGAAGACTTTGGAGTTTCATTTGTAGTAAGTAAGTGGATCTAGCTTCTATGTTTCCTACTTTTGTTGCTGCATGCTATTTAGATCATCAAAGTGTGAATTTCAAGCATGAATATGGATATGATGGTAAATATGTGTGTGAATGTTTGAGATTGAGATCTGGCTGGAATGTGCTCTGTATTTTTTAGAACTGTGACTCGTATTCGTATGATAGGTAGAGTACTGAAAATATCTATGAAGGTTATGAAATATGGTGGGAAATAACCTTTGTGAGTCTATTTTAAAATTGAAAGACCTTGTTTCAATATCTATTTTAATTTGGATGTTATTAGTCATTTCTAAAATATGCCAAAACTGTGAAATGGAATTCTAGGGAATTTACATACTTTTGTGACGAACTTTTGACTAAGAAAATGATATCCAATTGCTCTCAAATATCCACCATTAGAAAGGTCTATGAGTCTATTTTGCGTTTAGTGTGTATAACTAGCTAAACTTCTCGATAGTTTGGAAGATATGGCTCGTTTTATGCATGTATGTTACTGTTAGCAGACTGTGATAATTTCTTGGAATGTTATTTCTGTTGTACTAAGAGTTTGATTAAGAAATTGGAGTCCAAATGATAAAAAATTACTGCCATTGGAAAGATATGCGAGTCTAGTAAAATTTTTATTTCTTCCCATAGCCAAAATTCTTTACGAAAATGAAGTTATGTTTCAAATTGTGAGGGTTTTCCTGGATTTTTCACGAATTCTACTGTGGTCACTGATTTTAGCTAACCAAATGAAGTCTATTATCTGCAAACCACATCCATTTGAAAGATATTTGAATGGGATAAAATTTGCATAAGAAACTATTTTGAAATTCTTCTTGGATTGAAAGTTATACTTTGTTTTATGGGGATATGTCACTGTGGACAGCTTTAATAAAACTCGAAATTTATGCCTCTGTCACCATGTATTTTGAATGACCAAAAGGATCCATTTTCTTCCAGACCACTTCTATTTAAACAGTTCATGAGTAAGCTTAAATTCATATGTAATCTTAAATTCACATGTTAAGCACTTTATGGAATTTTTTCTTGATTGTGAGTTATGAAGGAAATTTTAAAGCCATGTCACCGCCTTCACTACACAACAGATGGATATCGTGCTGTTTATATGTTATTTAAAGAGGGTTCCAAAATAAATTTTACACTAGACATACCTATCTTTCAAATAGGGGTAGTTTTAAAAAAAATGGGTATCGTGCTGTTTATATGTTATGTGAATGAGTACCTACTGTGTGAATGATGGTACCATGTTGCTTACGTGTTATTAGAATGGGTACATACTGTGTGAATGATGGTATTGTGCTGCTTATGTGTTAAGTGAATGGGAACCTAATGTGTGAATGATGGTACCATGCTGCTTATGTGTTTGTTATGTGAATGGGTACCTACTATGTGAATGATGGTATCATGCTGCTTATGTGTTATGTGAATGGGTACCTACTGTGTGAATGATGGTACCGTGCTTCTTATGTATTATGTTAATGGGTACCTACTGTGTGAATGATGGTACCATGCTACTTATGTGTTATGTGAATGGGTACCTACTGTGTGAAACTTATGTATTCTATGAATGGGTACCTATTGTGTGAATGATGGTACCATGCTGCTTATGTGTTATGTGAGTGGGCACTGACTGTGTGAATGATGGTGCTGGAAGCTAAGATCTTTCCCTAATTCCCCATGATAAGACAAGAGTCAGGATGTGAATGTGAATATTTGGGAGTGCCGCACCCCCTAGATCTATATGGGTACTATGCAATGGGTCACCTTTTGGTAGTTGGATATTGTGACTGTTATGTGATTACTTGAGATGTGAGATTGACCTGAGATATATGATTACTTGAGCTATGTGACTGATCTGAGATATGTGTTTGGCCTGATGAATAGGGCTAGAGAGTGGGTTGTGTCTGTTGATTTGGTTATGCTCTCTTGTTTGTGTGGATTTGTTGAAATCTGATAGATTGCTTGTGTATATGATATCTTACATCTTATATTGTGTCTGCTCTACCATGAAAAGCATCATTCTATAATTGTGACATAATTGTGATGCATGACTCCTGTTTTATGAGTATGGCTTAGAACCTTGATTTGTGATGTGTGATAATATTCATAGGCAGGGAAGCATGATATCGTGATCTACTTACTGGGCTTGTTAGCTCATTCCTTTGCCTCCACTCCTGTAGATTAATGGCTGCAGGTCAAAGACAGGTGGGTGGTGATCGTGTTTGGTGGACCAAAGGCGCACTAAACTAGAAGATCTCCTTATTTTTGTTGGTGTCAGCTGGCTGTCGACCGTTCTGTGCTGTTTGTGAAGATTTGGAATTTTGTTAATAGGCTTTGGTGCCTTAGATGAATTGTAATATTCTGAATACGATATTCATGACTTTTGGAGAATGCATACGGATATGAATGGTTTTAATTTATCCATCTTTTGTTGTTGTTTCTTGTGGGAGTTTTTGCTTTTTCTCATGGTTTGCTTTGATTCCGCATTTATAACACGTGTTGATGCCACTCCCATCTGAGTGATAATACATGACCTCCGATCGTGATCCCACACTCTGTCGCCCTCTGGTTGGGTACGGTAAGGGTCAGGGGGCAGGGTCGTGACATTTGTAATATTTTGGAGCCATTATATGTAGTTTGGGACTTGTTGTCTTAGATTTTTGTGGTTACGTGCTTTGTGTTTTGTTTCTTTCGTGGTTGGATTTGATTCCTGCTTTTCAAAACGTTGAGCACACTCCCACCTGAGTGGCATTCCCTACCTGTGGTTGTGATCCCACACCCTATTATCCTCCGGCGCACCTGATGAGTACGGTAGGGGGCAGGGTTGTGACATGAAGCAATCAATGTGGCCTCAAATATTTAGATAACAGCTCCAGAAGTGCCTACTTCAACAATTTTAGAAGCAGAGCCCCAATCTCAACCAGTTGTTCTTTCTAATGAAACTTTGAAACTTACGATAGTCCCAACTTCAGAAATGCCTACCTCGGCAAATCTAAGTGTAGCGCTACCACTTGAGCCAGAACTTTCTTCAAGTGAGTCCTTGGCTCTTGTTCTTCAAGAACCAGCTATCATTGCTGAAGTTCCACCCCTTGTCATGACTAGTTCATATTCTTCAGTGTCAAGCACCATATTGAATAGGAAGGCTTTGTTGGCAAAGAGTCTTTACTGGTTAAAGGAATACTCCATCTCTGATCTTGCAGTCGAGATGACTATGCTACTGCTTTGAGGGGTGTCAGATATGAGAAGGAGACCTTCGATCGATTCGTAGGTCTTTTGAATGACTTTGAATGGTGGAGAGTCGAAGCCTTGCAACGTGAATCTAAAGTGCAAGAGCTATGTGGGGCTCATTTGGCTCCCTTAGAGGACTCCTTAGCTCATCATCAGAGTCTCATGATAAGCTATAGTGAGAAAAATACCTCTCTCCTTGCTTATAAGAACAACTTTAAGAATGAAGACATGATCTATCTTACAA
This sequence comes from Amborella trichopoda, assembly GCF_000471905.2. Next base: position 1,791,231 of record NW_006498220.1, read on the forward strand.
AGATAAAGGCTGTAGAGGAAGAGATGGGAAAGCTGCAAGCTTATCTCCACGAATTGAAGGCCGAGAGAGATCAGAAGAGAGTAGGGGCTCAAAGAAAATCTCAAGAGTTAGAGAAGCTGAACTATGATATGGCATCGACCAACATATTGTCAAGTCAAATCGCCCAGGCGATATCCAACCTCAAAGAGCAGACGAATACGATCTTAGAGCACTCGTAAGTGTTGAAGACAAAGATTCATGAAGCCCTTGACAATTTCTAGGGACTCATGATATCTTTAACCTTTTTGCTCATTCTATCTTCTTCTTTTCATTCCTTACGTGGATTGTAGATAACTGTAACCACAATTTTTGTAACCTTCTCATATATGGAATGAATGCACCTTTTTCTTTCATCTTTGACTTGGTCACTTCTTTTGCTTCATTGTTTGCTTCTTTCTCTCATCTCTTGTGACCTACCATTGTCTCCTCTAGAAGGGGGTAAGAGATGAATCTGGAGGCTTGCTTCGCATGGAAGAGTATATGAGCTCCACAATGCACGACTTAAACGCCCATTCGGGTTTTCATCCAAGTCCTTGGGGTATGTGTCATTTCTGGTATTCACAAAAACCCTATATACATATTTTTGTGACGCTTTTGCCCATGGTTTTTACACTATGTCGGCCATTTTACATTTTTACTCATGACGCCCTCACGAGTTTTTATCGTGCCTATTTTTTTTTTTTTCTTTATTTTGACATGTTTTTCTTGTAATAGTTTATGATACTCTTACGCCTGTCATTTTCTTTTCTTTTCTTTTCTTTTCTTTGACTCTTTTTACTCAAAGAGTTTTTGTCATGTCTGTCTTTTTGAGGAGGCAATTTTAAAGTCGTGCTGCCGTGACCATGTAGAGGCGTCTTTAAAGTCATGTCGTCGTGATAATGGATTTGGTGTGTTTTAAGGTCATCCACCAAGACCTAACGGAGGCAAGTTTAGGGTTGTGCCTTCGAGACCGTAAAGTTCGTGTGTTTTAAGGTCATCGACCAATACCTAATGGAGGCAATTTTAAGGTCGCATAATCGAGACCATGTGTGATGTAGTTTAAGGTCATGCCATTAGAACATGTTTTATATGGTTCAGGTTCGTATAACTTGGACCAGTGCCATGCAGTTTAGGGTCATGCAGCTTGGACTGATGCCACACAGTTTAAGGTCGTGCGGCTTGGACCGATGCCATGTAGTTTAAGGTCGTGCAGCTTCGATCGATGCCACATAGTTTAAGGTCATGCGACTTGGAGCGTGGTCTGTGAATAATACTATTTCAAGTATCTTCCATTAATTGGGGACATAACTTCCTCACTTTCAGCATTAACCAATACATATGCTGCATTAGTAAAATATTTTTCACCACGAATGGCCCCTCCCATTTTGGTTCAAACTTCCCCTTTGTTCGTCCATGAGTAATAATTGGTCTTCTTACTGCCAAGACTAAATCTCCTATAACAAATGACTGTATCCGAATCTATTTATCAAAGGCCCGTTGCATATGGTTCCTGTAAACCTCAAGACGTTGTTGTGCTTGCAGTCTCTTTTCATCGAGTATATCAATCTCTTGACAACGAATAACAACTTGTTCCTTATCCGTCATCCCATAATGGAGAGCTATTATGAGTGAGGGTAACTGAATTTCCAAAGGCAACACAGCCTCACCCCCATATACTAAAGAATAGGGTGTCGACTGAGTTGGACCCCGAGTTTTAATATGATAAGCCCATAAGACTTCAGGAAGTCTTTCATGCCAATCCCCTTTTATTTCGGAAATGAACTTTCTTAAGGCATCTTTTTTAAAAGCTTCGGCCAGACTATTAGCTCTTGGATGGTACATGGTCGAATACTTTCATTTAAACCCAAACTAATTGACCAGATGATCTATATGATGGCTTCGAAACTGAGGTCCATTATGTGATGTGATCCGGTCAATCGCATTGAATCTATAGATAATATTGTGACACAAAATTAGCCACTGTAAGTTCTGGAACTTTCTTAAGAGGGATGCTTTCAGGCCATTTTGAGAAGTAGTATGTGGCAGCAAGTATAAAAACATTCCCTAAAGAAGATGCTGGATTAATAGGACCCATGATATCCATACGCCATTGAGCTAAAGGCCATGTTGCCACTGTCGGGTGAAGAGGCTCAGAAGCTTGATGAATAAAGCTCAAATGAATTTGGCAAACTGGACAGTTTCTTATAAACATGAGTGAATCAGCAGTCAACTAGGCCCATAATAGCCTATCCTGATGATTCTATTATACAATTTAGGGTCAGACTAATGCATCCCACAAACTCAAGCATGGACTTCCTTGAGTACATGATTTATATATTTCTGATCAATGCACCTAAGCAGCATGTCATTGTAGGAGATTCGAAACAAGTTACCATCATGACACACATATCGTGTGGCTAACCTCTGGATCTTGTTACGTTCAATGGGGTTGATAGTAAGCCCATTGTGCTACAAGAAGTCTTTTATAGCGGTTCGCCAATCTGTCACTGGCTCCATCTCTACACACAAGGGATCTTGACGTTTTGACTATCCTTCTTCTTTCTCTTTAGTTATGGGAGGTTTCTGAGATCCAATTGAGGTTTCATGGCCTTTCTTGCTTCAATTAGTGCCCTGAATGGATAAGGTGGACACTCATCAAATAACTCCATCTCATGTTCATTTTTGAGTTTCTTGACGAAGTCGACACATCTCCATTCAACCACCCATATTGGCGTTGACTCCTTTAATGGGATCTGAATAGTTGTCCCCAACTTGGCGAATGCATCGACTTGTGCATTAAGCCTTCATAGTACATGCTCAAGAACAACTTCTTCAAATTTTGTCATCAGTGTCTTGACGGTATTGAAATAAGACTTGAGGTTTTCCTTCCTTACATCATATACCCCTTTGAACTGCTTGATGACCAACTTTGAATCTCCGTAAATAGCCAAGTACTTCAAGTTCATGTGGAAAACAATCTCCAAGCCAGTGATCAATGCTTGATATTCTGCTTCATTGTAAAACTCTATCAGACCATAGTGGGACAAGACCATCATGAGGGGTGGAGAACACTACTTCGGCGCCACCTCATTCAGATTGAAAGGCCCCATCAAAGTGCGTCGTCCAATCACACGATGCTTTAGCATGAAATACTTCTTCATCTGGTAAATCATCAAACAATGGAGAATCAACTGGGAGACGGTATGCAGATAAGAAATCTACAAGGACTTTTCCTTTAACAGCTTTTGAGGCACATATGTGATGTTAAACTCCATGAGGAGTAGTGACCATTTCGCAAGTCGACCCGAAAAGAGAAACTTAATAGGATCCTCTCGAGAAATGAGCTGAATTGGGTGTGCAAGAAAATAGTGTCCGAAATTTTAAACTGTGAATATCAAAGATAAGCACATATTTTCGATGGGGGAATAATTCTCCTCAGCTTCTTGCATTCTACGTCTCAGATAATACAGAGCCATCTCCTTCTTTCATCATTATTTTGAGCTAGAAATGCACCTAGTGACTCATCAAATGCAATCACGTATAAAATGAGAGGCTTTCCTCAGCTTGGTGTAGAGAGAGAACATGAGGTTTCAACAAATAATTTTAATGTCTTCAAAACCTATTTGACATGCTTCGTCCCACTAGAAAGGCACGTCTTTCTTTAACAGGCATGAGAAAGGTTTACACTGTTCTGAAGGAGTCGAGATGAATCTCCAGATATAAGCAAGCTTGCCTTGAAGAGATCTGAGCTCTCATAGATTCCTCGAAGATGGCATCTCTTGAATAGCTTTCAGTTTGATAGGTTCGATCTTCAAACCTTGATACTTGACAATAAACCCCAAGAATTTCCCTGATCATACATCAAAGGCACACTTCAAGGGATTCATCTTGAGTTAGTGAAGATGAAGTCTTTCAAAGACTTTCTCAAGATTTTGGATATGACTGCGTCTCTAATTGGACTTTACTACGAGATCATCTACATAGCATTGCACTCCTTCATGCAACATATCTTCAAAGACAGTGGTCATAGCCCTTTGATAGGTGGCTCTGGCATTTTTGAGATCGAAAGGCATTACCATATAGCAGAAAACCTCTTTGAGAGTCTGGAATGTAGTGGATTCTTCATCTTGAGGTGCCATCCTTATCTGATATACCCTGAATAACCATCTAGAAAGGAGAAGGCTTGACAATTTGCTGTTGAGCCAATCAGTAATTCAGTGAAGGGGAGGAAGAAGTCATCTTTGGGACAAGCTGCATTCAAATCACGGAAGTCAATACGGACCCTGATTTGTTCATTCTTCTTCTTGATTGGTACAACATTGGCTAGACTTCTCTGATAAAATTTGTTGTCTTAAGCTTGTTGACCTCTGATGCAATCTAGATCTCAAGGTCAGCTCAGAACCACCTTGATTTTTTCTTAACAGGTTTGAAGGATGAGTCAATCTCCAATTTGTGAGCTACGACCTTAGGGTCATGACCATGCATCTCTTGATAATGTCAAGAAAAGACATCTCGATTAGCATGTAAGAATGCAGTGCACTCTTCTAAGTCATCAGTTGTGGCTTGGCCACCATCTACTCCTTGTCTTCAGGAAGCATAATAGTTGAGATGAAGGGTCAGATTCATCACCCAAGTTCACCTCTTCTAAGTCCTCAGTTGTGGCTTAGCCACCATCTTCCAAGACTTCCTGTGCCTCTTCTATTTCCTCCTCATCAAACGATAAAGAATCAGAAGTCTATTCATCCATTTCAAGTACTTCAACTTTTTTCTCTACCGGCAGTGATCCTTCTTTTATCTCTTTCACTCTTGAACCTTCAGGTTCTTGAGAAGTTTGGGAAACTTCTACCTCTTCTTGAGACTCCAGGGGAATAACTTCTTTAGGGATGAGTGTTATACGTCATTTTTGACGTACTTACATCTCCCACACAAAGAAGGAGAGAGTCGGCAACAGCTTGGTCCTATTGGTACTTAAGACACTGGCAGACCAAAGTTGTGTCGCGAAATAAGTCTCAAACCAGGCAACCTGGGACCAATGCTAGTGCGTCAATGAAGGATATTACAACTATATCCTGATGATAGTGGCTTTAAAAAAGTACCAGACCACTACCATTGCACTCATAACGTCGAAAAACCCCCGAGGATCAAATTTGGGCTCAATCGGGCCACCCAAAAGGGGTCTACACCCATACGGCCTCAAGACGGGTTTTACACTATCATGGTGTGGCTTCATTGAACCAGTCCCCAAGTAAGGAGACTGCAACATTGCATCTCGAGATGGAATTGAAGAACCCACAATACCTTTGTCTAGAATCAGGAAAAGTTCAGATTTGGACATGCTCTAGATCGCGCCTGCCCTGTCATTTTAGACCTAGAGCACGCACTGTGGCACAACCCATAGTCAAACTTCTTCTAGAAAGAAGTTGACCACAAAACTAGAAAAATCAAGGTCGTAAGAAGAAGGCATCTCGAATCTCGTGAAGCACAGCTCGAAATCCGTGCATCGGATTATTGTGAAGATGAGTTCAATGCAACCACCTCGCGAAGAGCTACAAACTGGTATAATTATTGTACCTGATCCAAGGCTCAATAAACACAATCCCCAGCTTACTAGAAAAGCAAGCCCGCTCGATCGTCAGAATCCCTTTTCCCGGTGACCTCCCAAATTAGGAAATATCGCAAATGAAGACCAAAATAGACCAAACTTGGTGCAAAATGACTGTGTCAGTCTCCTCTTTCATATGCAAGAGAAACCAAGACTCAGAGCATTGCATGTTGAATGACTTTAGTGACCGAAGTTCACAAATCTAGTTGGACTTCCACCATGTGGGAAAAGGATGCCTCAACATGACTAAAGGGCATCAAAATGCTCAGAATCGAACAAGCACTCAGGATATATCAACAAATCAGCTGAACCATCGTTATGAGTCCACGTAACCGTTTCCAAGATCCGGCAATGGTGGGAGGACCCTTAAGCAGGGATGGTTTCATCATTATCATAAAAGGTCTTAAGGGTGTTTTAGTCATTGTACCTAATTTAGGGATTTTATTTTAATTTATTTAATTGTAATTAAACTTTTTTTTTCAGCTTTCACCCATGTTTGATGAGTTCTCTACATAAGAAAGATTAAGTCACTTGTAAAAAGGCGAATTCTTAAGCATTATTCATCACTAAAAGAAAGGCATAACACTTGTTTTCACTCGTCTTTTGCTTCTGAACCCTTAATCTCGCCGAGAGGAGAGAAAAAAAAATTTCAGAGAGAGAAAATACCCCTGATTGCGTGGTCTCGTTCCTTCTCGAAGAGAGAAAATGTCCCTGAGCGTGCAGACCCATTCACTTTCTCTCAAGCCGGGTCAAGTCTCGAGTGCCCCTCTTCCTTCTTCTCCACGAGTCGTCTTTCCTAGGTAGTAACCCACGTCTACCAGAGGTGCGCGATCCCGAGTCCCAATCCTCGTGTTCTATCTCACCCTTCCGCCAGCCAGCCAGCCCCACCAAGAGAGAACCATCGCAAGGAGGGATAATCGAGCTCCATTGCAGTTGAACGCGAGAGAGAGAGAGAGAGAGAGAGAGAGAGAGAGAGAGATGAGAAGTAGAGTAGAGTACGTTAGTTACGACGTACG
>NW_006498220.1:1802595-1873077 GCF_000471905.2 Amborella trichopoda
TGATGATGATGATGATGATGATGATGATGAAGGATGATGATGATGATGATGATGATGATGATGATGAAGATGATGATGATAATGATGATGATGATGATGATGATGATGATGATGATGATGATGACGACGACGATGATGACGACGACGACGATGGTGTTGATGATGACGACGACGATGATGACGGCGACGATGATGATGATGATGATGATAATAATAATAATAATAATCATATTAATAATGATAATGATAATGATAATGATAATGTTAATGATAATGATAATGATAATGATAATGATAATGATAATGATGATAAAGATAATGATAATGATAATGATAATGATTATGATAATGATATTGATATTGATAATGATTATGATAATGAATTTCGTATACCTGAATACAAGCCCATTGAACCTAGTTCTTCAAATAATCCGCCATTCTCCGACTTAGACTTCGACGTTTTAACCCTACAAACATTAGAAAAGGTAGATTATGAATTTTTAAGAAATGACTACTTATCATATCATAATACTGAAATCAAGAATTGGTACTTCAAAGAATTCCCACAAAATCTAATAGATATAATTCATAGAAAATACAAAAGGTTTCTAAAGAAAAATAAGCAAACTATAGGTTTCTTTGATTGGTTAGTTGAAACCCTTAAAGAAAACGATGTAATAATTCCCGATTTCAAAATAAATACTATAGAATCCCAACACCAGGTATTTCCTATAAATGAAGGAGAAAATATTACTAGTATTCATACCCCAGAGAAAGACTCTGCTAATTAAGGGAATTTCTAAAGAAAAATCTGAACCAAGGGTACCACCTTATAAACTAGCACCCAGTGAACATATGCATAAAATAGAATTACTACAACACATATTAGAACAAAATAATTATACCAATCATTACATAAAATCCATAGGAAAGCAAACAACTAGAATAGAAAATATAATACGACTGCCTCAGGAAAAAATAGAAGAAAAAAAGAAAGCAGTCTTATTTAAACCCCCTCCGGAAATAAATAAGAATAGATTTACCTTACAAGATAAGTCAGAAAATAAAAAACTAATAGACCAGTTAGTTTCAAAACTATCTCACTTAGAAATAAAAGGCAAAAAGGAAAAGGAATTCTTTTAGAATCTGAAGCCTTGACTCTTCAAAAAGAAGAAGAAAACCTAATAATTAATAATACTATAGAGAATATGGAAAATGCTTTTAAAGAAACTCTAAACCTTAATAGAATAGATTATGGTAAAAGATGGGTGCCTACTGCCCAGGCCAGAATGTACCATACAAGGCCTACTCCAGTAGACATACAATTTAAAGAAGATCTTATATCCCATACAGTATCATATTCTGGTAGAACTATAGTTAATTGGAATATTGATGGTATGTCTGACCATCAAATATTTGTTATAATGAAGCACATGACTATGTATGCTTCAACATGCAAAATAGCTGGAAATCATGATCAGGAGGTAGCAAAATCCATTGTCTGCGGTTTTACAAGATGGCTTCGAGGCTGGTGGGACTTTCATATGAAGGAAATATCAAAAAATCAAATACTCAATGCTACAAGACACTGGATTGTTAAAAATGAACAAAATCAAGACATACCTTATAGCGAAAGTGACGTTGTTAATACCCTTATCTATACGATAACTCTACACTTTGTAGGGAGATCTGCGGTCAAATTTGAAGCTAGATTTGAAGATCTGCAGCCAAATTTAAGATGTCCTACTTTAAGACACTATAAGTGGTACAAAGATGTATTTTTCTCTCGATTACTCACTCTAGAAGATAGTTGTACCGACCATTGAAAAGAAAAATTTATAGTCGGCCTACCCCATTTCTTTGCAGAAAAGGTTCGTACCCGGATCAAAAATAAAAATGGCGGAGTCATATCATATTCTTCTTATACCCTAGTAGAATGTTCTGCTGAAATTTGTGTAGAAGGACTTGCCCTATGCACAGATTTGAAACTCAAAAGACAATTAGATAAACATAAAATGACAGGGAAAAAGGAATTAGGAGACTTTTGCGAGCAATTTGGATACATTATTAATACTTCCCCAAATAAAATCTATTACAAGATAAAAATACACAAAAACCCTAAATGGGAGCAAAAGAATAAAGGGATAAGAACTCACAAAGAAAAATTTAGAAAAACATTCTCCTCTAAAAATAAAAAGACCAAAAGAAAATTACCAGTTTGTTATAAATGTAGTAAAATAGGTCAGTACAAAAATAACTGTAAAGTTAAAAAACAAATAAATGCTATCATATTAGATAAAGAATTAAGAAATCGGATATATAATATTATTCAAATAAAAGAAGACTCGTCAGAGTCATCCTGGACAAACAATACTGAGCTTAGAGCTCAAATAAATAGTGATGAAATCCTAATATGGAGTAGTTCAGAATATAGTTCAGATGACAGTACTAATACTGATAAAAGCATGCAAGAATGCTTTTGCAATACTCTTACTAATGAAGAAAACTTAATATTAGATTTAATAGATAAAATATCTGACCCCGATGAAAAACGAGAAATAATATCTCAATACATAAAAATAACTAAGTCCAAGAATAAGCTTACTTCTTTAATAAAAACACCAGATGATTATAGCTTTTAAGAGATACTTTAGTGAATAAATAAAAGGGAAACTAGTCAAAGAGAACCTACTATACCAGAATTAAAGCAAGAGATTAATGAGGTAAAGGCAGAGGTTAGACAACTCAAAAATAGAATTAGAATATTAGAACTCACTACTGAATTCTCTGAAAATTTTTCAAAAGAAGATGAATTTGAATTTGATAAATTAGTAAGACAAAATAAACCCTATATAATAAGTGAAGAACCTGAATCCTCTGAAAAAACGGAGAATATTACTTTAAATCATATAAATAAGGTCATTACGCAAAAATGGTTTACATTAGTAAAAAGTATTGTAAACGATGACTACAGTTTTCAATCTTTCGCCTTAATCGATTCAGGTGCAGACTTAAACTGTATCAATGAAGGATTAGTTCATAGTAAATACTTTGATAAAACTACTCAAAGACTTAATACAGCTGATGGTAGTTGACTTATTATTAATTATAAATTATCTAAAGTTGTTGTTGTTAATAATGGACATTGTTTTCCAACACCTTTCATTATGCTTAAAGGATTAAGTCAATCAGTAATTTTAGGAACTTCATTTCTGAGTACACTTTATCCATTAACAATAGACAATACTGGAATAGAATCATATATAGCTGGACATAAAGTTAAATTTGAATTTATTGATAAACCAAAAATAAAAGCGATTAATAATACGAAAAAAAAAATAGAAAATAAAGAAAGATTTTTATGTTCTTTAAAAATATAAGTGAAATATAAACTAATAGAAGAACAGTTAGTGCTTCCAGAAAATAAACAAAAAATTGAAAATCTTAGAAGCCAGATAGAAAAAGAAGTTTGTAATGATTTACCTAACGCTTTTTGGGAAAGGAAAAAACATATGGTCAGTCTACCATATGAAGAAGGATTTGATGAAAGCAAAATACCTACAAAGGCAAGGCTTATTCAAATGAATGCCAAACTTCTCGAAATCTGTAAAAAAGAAATAAATGAATTTTTAATTAAAGGATTAATCAGAAAAAGTGCATCTCCATGGTGCTACGCTGCATTCTATGTAAATAACGCAGCAGAAAAGGAACGAGGAGTTCTAAGGCTTGTAATTAATTATGAACCTTTAAATAAAGTTCTTAAATGGATAAGATATCTTATACCAAATAAAAAGGACTTACTCAATAGATTAGTAAATGCATGTATTTTTTTTAAATTTGACTTAAAATCTGGCTACTGGCAAATCCAGATTAATGAAAAAGATAAATATAAAACTACTTTTAAAGTGCCTTTTGACCAATATGAATGCAATATTATACCCTTTGGACTAAAAAATGCCTCTTCCAAATTTCAAAAACTAATGAATGAGGTTTTTAACCCATATATTAAATTTATGCTTGTCTATATTTATGATGTGTTAATTTTTTCAGAAGACGAGCAACAGCACTTTAAACACCTTAATATTTTTCTAAATGCCATCAAGAATGCAGATTTGGTAGTATCTGCTAGAAAAATAAATTTATGCCATACTAAAATTAGATTTCTTGGCCATAATATTTATCAAGGAACTATAGTTCCAATTGATAGAGCGATCCAATTCGCTGATAAATTTCCTGATATAATCCTTAATAAAAATTGAATTACAAAGATTTTTAAGATGCTTAAACTTTATTGCCGATTTCTAGAAAGACCTAGCACTTGATGCTAAACTTTTATATAATAGATTACGAAAAAATCCTCTTAAGTGGACGTAGGAAGATACATTGGCAGATCATAAGCAGAAAAGCAAAGTAAAAGAATTACCTTGCTTAGCTTTATCATATCCAAATGCCTTTAAAATAATTGAATGTGATGCCTCCGAACTTGGATTAGGAGGAATCTTAAAACAAAAGATAAATAATCAGGAACAATTAGTTCGTTTTACCTCTAAAGCTTGGAACCCTACTCAGCAAAACTATTCAAGTCAAAAAGGAAATCCTTGCAATAGTTCATTGTGTAATAAAGTTCCAAAGTGATATACTTAATACAACATTTTTAATAAGAACTGATTGCAAAGCAGCTCGTGATGGTCTTCTTAAAGATGTTCAAAACCATGTCTCTATACAAATTTTTGCCCGCTGGCAAGCTATTCAATCCTCTTTCGATTTTACTAATGAACACTTAAAAGGATCTATTAATCACCTGCCTGACTTTTTGCCTCGTGAATTTTTTCTGGGGGGGCCAAGAGCAGCCAACTACTGACCAAGAGCAAACCATACATACTAATACAAATATGAATATAATTAGATAAAAGGGCAAAGCCCGTAAAGATATAGTACCATCCTCTTCTGATGGATCACCATTGGCTCAATATCCATCATTATCACCGTCCAGTCCTTACCCTGAATATTCAAGCCAACCTAGATATTCCCAAACTCCAGTTTTCATTCAGTCACCCATTCCTAAAAAAATGTCCTCTACAGGAAAATCCCAGTTTGAGGAAACTGCCTTCTTAATAGACTCCATAATAGAATGTGAACATGCTATGCTTCACCCAAATAAAGTAGCCAACCTACACTTGCATAAAAACCTCGATCCCACTAACGGGAATAAAACTCGCCAATGGTATGAGGCTGTATTACTAGAAACAAGCTCTATCTCTATGGTTCATTATTACCATAAAAATACAAATATAGTGGCATATTCCAAAATGCAAATTAGAAAAAATATTATCATATGATGACTGGGGATCAGACCCTTCTCGAGGAAAGAAACTCCAGGCACAAGAAATTTATAATAAATATTTTCAATATGCAGAATACATCGATGCCTGGTATAAGATATTTGCCGTACTAAACCTCAATAATTCTCATACATAGTTTCTGCAGTTCAAAATGCCAATTACTGAAATATTCCCAAATTGGTTTCGTAACTGGTTCATGATTTGGGGATCTGGATCCCAAATCTTATCAGAAAACTTGCAAGTATCTCAAGCAAGGTTTGTTGAAAATAATGGGAAAGATCCCAACAGAGATTACCATTTGTATTTCACGGCTATCTACCAGATACCATGGATTATGAAATGGAAATATGAAATAACTGAAAATACTACAAATAATTTCGAATATATTCCTCGATTGGGAAAGAAAATTTTTATCAAATGGTCGGATGTGTTAAAAAATGATAGTCTGAACACAGACAAAATAATATTACAGAAAATACCTGTACCATCCTCATCAGGAAATGAAAACCGATATAATCTCTCCGAATATATTCGACAAATGAAAAAACGCAACCCTCAAGCAACCAAAGAAGAGTTAGAAAAGCAACTCTGACAAATCTTTGAAGAAGAAGCCGAAAAAGAATCTTCTGAACAAAATTAGATATAGAAGATGAACGACAAAATACTGAAGAATACGAAAGCCAAGACATGTTCGAGTTTTCTCAGAAACTCGAGTAGCCCCAAGACCCAAAAAAGGCCCAAAATAAAAAAAAAATATTGCTACTTACCAGCCACAATAGAGATTCTCCACCTGTCCCGACAGCTACAATAAAAGATTCTCCACCTGTTCCGACAGCTGCAGTAGAGATTCTCCATCTGCTTCGCTTCAGTCCATATGGGTTTCGCTCCACCGACGCTCCGGTCCAAAAAGGTTTCACTCCACCGACGCTCCATTCCAAAAAGGTTTCGCTCCATCGACGCTCCAGTCCAAAAAGGTTCCGCTCCACGGACGCCTTTGTCCAAACCCGGTCTGCCACCTACTATCAGCACTCTATCCAGCCCGACTTCTATGTAAGGAGAAGAAGTTGAAGAAGGAAGGCATCGAAAAAAACCGAGGGAGACTTCTGAGAGATCTCTCCACTCTCAGATCTTCTCTTCGCCGTATTTTCTACTCTTAGCTCTTTTCTTCCATATACTCTTTTGAAATTTGCCTAAGCTACTACAAGCTACTAGAGAAAGTTTGCTTCCTCCTAAATACTAAGTTGTATTTTACGAGTAACCTCTATCCGAATTCCGTTATTCTTTGTATCATATTTCTATGTGTGACTGTAATTATAATTCCCTTCCTTCATACTGTCCTGATGAATGGAAGCTGTTTACCAGTTTTTGCATCTGTCATATGTAAGTTTGTATTTCTGTACGTCTGCCATATGTAAGTTTGAATTTCTGTAAATTCCTGTTAATATGCAAATAAAGTTAATTTTCTGTATTAAATTGCGTGCTACGGTTTATACCAGTTGGATTATCATAGATATAGCTCCACTTTCTGATATTATAATCATACTCTCTTTACTATATTATTTTGGAATCATTAGTAGGATTTTATATAGTTAATAAAAGACTAAAAAAGGGATACAAAGATAGGTTAGGTTATGCTATAAAAATTGTTGAACAAAGTTTATCTGTTCATAGCGAACAAGAGAATTTCCAATTGTTGTCAGAGAAAATAATTCAATCTCATATCAACAAGGAATATAAATATCTGCATATAGGACTAATACAGATAGCTATAAAGCCGCTTACAAGGCTAGGGTTAAACAATTATGTACTTTTATGTCTAAGAGATAATAGGCATAATCAATTTTCTAATTTACTACTAGAAATAGTAGAATCAAGCCTGTGTAGTAGACCAGTTTATTTTAACTGTTTTCCGAACCATTTAGTATCTTTAAGTGATCCTAATATTCTTAACATACTAACTCAAGACCTGAAAACCCAAGGATTCGATATGAACCCAGGATCTCAAAATCTAGCCTTAATATATAGAATTTGCTACAAAGGAATGAAAACTTTAGACCCGAACGTGTTACATATTGATACTAAAGGAAACAAAGTATTTTTCCAAACCAATATAGAAATGTCAAACACTATTATACCAAAATCAATATATTGGTCCCAAGTGGTATTACCTAAAACATGGTCTATTCAAAATGAAAATCAGAAATATAGAGTCCCTATTAATAAAAACCTTGAGCTGATTATCGAACATCCTGATGGAGAAATAGAATTAAGATTTAGTAATAACAGAAGAATAAAAAAAAAAAAATTAAAGATGATACAACTGTAAAACCAATTAAGAAAAATACTATATCAGCTAGAAATTCTACCTCTTCGATAAAAGAAGAACCATAATTCAAGGATTAGTACGAACCAGAAGTAATATTCATATACCTGACTACAAGCCATTGAACCTAGTTCTTCAAATAATCCGCCTTTCTCCGAGTTCGACTTCGACGTTTTAACCCTACAAACACTAGAAAAGGTAGATTATGAGTTTTTAAGAAATGACTACTTATCATATCATAATACTAAAATCAGGAATTGGTACTTAAAAAAATTCCCAAAAAATCTAATAGATATAATTCATAGAAAATACAAAAGGTTTCTAAAGAAAAATAGGCAAACTATAGGTTTCTTTGATTGGTTAGTTGAAACCCTTAAAGAAAAGGACGTAATAATTCCCGATTTCAAAATAAATACTATAGAATCCCAACAGCAGGTATTTCCTACAAATGAAGGAGAAAATATTACTAGTATTCATACCCCAGAGAAAGGCTCTGCTAATTAAAGGAGTTTCTAAAGAAAAATCTGAAGCAAGGGCAATAGCTTACAAACTAGCACCCAGTGAAAAAATGCATAAAATAGAATTACTTCCACACATAATAGAACAAAATAATTATACCAATCATTACATAAAATCCATAGGAAAGCAAACAACTAGGATAGAAAATATAATAAGACAGCCTCTAGAAAAAATAGAAGAAAAAAAGAAAGCAGTCTTATTTAAACCCCCTCTTGAAATAAATAAGAATAGATTTACCTTACAAGATAAGTCAGAAAATAAAGAACTAATAGACCAGTTAGTTTCAAAACTATCTCACTTAGAAATAAAAGGCAAAAAGGAAAAGGAATTCTTTTAGAATCTGAAGCCTTGACTCTTCAAAAAGAAGAAGAAAACCCAATCATTAATAATACTATAAAGAATATGGAAAATGCTTATAAAGAAACTCTAAACCTTAATAGAATAGATTATGGTAAAAGATGGGTGCCTACTGCCCAGGCCAGAATGTACTATACAAGGCCTACTCCAGTAGACATACAATTTGAAGAAGATCTTATATCCCATACAGTATCATATTCTGGTAGAACTATAGTTAATTGGAATATTGATGGTATGTCTAACCATCAAATATTGGATACAATGAAGCACGTGACTATGTATTCTTCAGCATGCAAAATAGCAGGAAATCATGATCAGGAGGTAGCCAAAGTCATTGTCTGTGGTTTTACAGGATGGCTTCGAGGCTGGTGGGACTTTCATATGAATGGAATATCAAAAAATCAAATACTCAATGCTACAAGACAATGGATTGTTAAAAATGAATAAAATCAAGACATACCTTACAGCGAAAGTATTGTTGTTAACACCCTTATCTATATGATAACTCTACACTTTGTAGGGAGTACTTCACTTCTCAAAGCTAGATCTGAAGCTCTGCTGTCAAATTTAAGATGTCCCACCTTATCACACTACAAGTAGTACAAAGATGCATTTTTCTCTCCATTACTCACTCGAGAAGATAGTAGTGCCGACCATTGGAAAGAAAAATTTATAGCCGGCCTACCCCATTTGTTTGCAGAAAAGGTTCATACTCGGATCAAAAATAAAAATGGCGGAGTCATACCATATTCTTCTTATACCCTAGGAGAACTTTCTGTTGAAATTTGTTTACACAGATTTAAAACTCAAAAGACAATTAGATAAACATAAAAAGAATTAGGAGACTTTTGCGAGCAATTTGGATACAGTATTAATACTTTCCCAAATAAAATCTATAAGAAGAGAAAAATACACAAAAACCCTAAATGGGAGCAAAAGAATAAAGGGAAAAGTACTCAAAAAGAAAAATTTATAAAAGAATTCTCCCCTAAAAATAAAAAGACCAAAAGAAAATTACCATTTTGTTATAAATGTGGTAAAATAGGTCTCTACAAAAATAATTGTAAAGTTAAAAACAAATAAATGCTATCATATTAGATAAAGAATTAAGAAATCTGATATATAATATTATTCAAATAAAAGAAAACTCGTCTGAGTCATCCTCGACAGACAATACTGAGCTTATAGCTCAAATAAATAGTGACGAAAATCTAATATCGAGTAGTTCACAAATAGTTCAGATGACAGTACTAGTACTGATAAAAGCGTGCCAAAATGCTTTTGCAATACTCTTACTAATGAAGAAAATTTAATATTTGATTTAATGGATAAAATATGTAACCACGATGAAAAACAAGAAATAATATCTCAATACATAAAAAAAGGCAACGGCTAAAAATTAGCCTGCCCCTTTAATAAAAACACCAAAAGATTATAGCTTTTCTGAAATACTTAAGAGAATAAGTAAAAGGGAAACTGATCAAAGAGAACCCGCTATACTAGAATTAAAGCAAGTGATTAATGAGGTAAAAGCAGAAGTTAGACAACTCAAAAATAGAATTAGAATATTAGAACTAACTTCAAAATTCTCTGAAAATCTTTCAGAAGAAGATGAATAAGAATTTGATAAATTAATAAGAAAAAATAAATCCATTATAATTAGTGAAGAACCTGAATCCTCTGAAAAAATAGAGAATATTACTTTAAATCTTATAAATAAGGTCATTATACAAAAATGGTTTACATTAGTAAAAATTATTGTAAACGATGACTATAGTTTTCAATCTGTAGCTTTAATCGATTCAGGTGCAGACTTAAACTGTATCAATGAAGGATTAGTTCCTAGTAAATACTTTGATAAAACCACTCAAATACTTAATACAGCTGATGGTAGTCGACTTATTATTAATTTTAAATTTTCTAAAACTGATGTTAATGAGGGACATTGTTTTACAACACCTTTCAGTATGGTTAAAGGATTAAGTCAATCAGTAATGTTAGGAACTTCATTTCTGAGTATATACTTTATCCATTAACAATAGACATTACTGGAATAGAATCATATATAGCTGGACAGAAAGTTAAATTTGAATTTATTGATAAACCAAAAATAAAAGAGACTAATAATATGAAACAAAAAACAGAAAATAAAGAAAGATTTTTATGTTCTTTAAAAATAGAAGTTAAATATAAAGTAATAGAAGAACAGTTAGTGCTTCCAGAAAATAAATAAAAAGTGAAAATCTTAGAAGCCAGATAGAAAAAGAAGTTTGTAATGATTTACCTAACGCTTTTGGGAAAGGAAAAAACATATGGTCAGTCTACCATATTAAGAAGGATTTGATGAAAGCAAAATACCTACAAAGGCAAGGCCTATTCAAATGAATGCCAAACTGCTCGAAATATGTAATAAAGAAATAGATGAGTTATTAAATAAAGGATTAATCAGAAAAATTGCAACTCCGTAGAGCTGCGTTGCATTCTATGTAAATAACGCAGCAGAAAAGGAACGAGGAGTTCCAAGGCTTGTAATTAATTATAAACCTTTAAATAAAGTTCTTAAATGGATAAGATATCCTATACCAAATAAAAATGACCTACTCGATAGATTTGTAAATGCATGTATTTTTTCTAAATTTGACTAAAAATCTGGATACTGGCAAATCCAGATTACTGAAAAAGATAAATATAAAACAACTTTTAATATGCCTTTTGGCCAATATGAATGGAATGTTATGCTCTTTGGACTAAAAAATGCCCCTTCCGAATTTCAAAAATAATGAATGAGGTTTTTAACCCATATATTAAATTTATGCTTGTCTGCATTGATGATGTGTTAATTTTTCCAGAAGACCTGCAACAGCACTTTAAACACCTTAATACTTTTCTAAATGCCATCAAGAATGCAGGTTTGGTAGTAGGTGGTAGAAAAATAAAATTATGCCAAACTAAAATTAGATTTCTTGGCCATAATATTCATCAAGGAACTATAGTTCCAATTGATAGAGCGATCCAATTCGCTGATAAATTTTATGATATAATCCTTTATAAAACTGAATTACAAAGATTTTTAGGGTGCTTAAACTATATTGTCGATTTCTACAAAGACCTAGCACTTGATGCTAAACCTTTATATAGTAGATTACAGAAAAATCCTCTTAAGTGGACGGAGGAACATACATTGGCAGTTCAAAAGCTGAAAAGCAAAGCAAAGGAATTACCTTGCTTAGCTTTATCAGATCCAAATGCCTTTAAATTAATTGAATGCGATGCCTCCGAACTTGGATTAGGAGGAATCTTAAAACAAAAGATAAATAATCAGGAGCAATTAGGTCGTTTTACCTCTAAGGCTTGGAACCCTACTCAACAAAACTATTCAACAGTCAAAAAGAAAATCCTTGCAATAGTTCATTGTGTAACAAAGTTCCAAAGTGATATACTTAATACAATATTTTTAATGAGAACATATTGCAAAGTAGCCAGTGATGCTCTTTTTAAAGATGTTCCAAACCTTGTCTCTAAACAAATCTTTACTCGCTGGCAAGCTATTCTATCCTCTTTCGATTTTACTATTGAACACTTCAAAGGATCTACTAATCACCTTCCTGACTTTTTGACTCGTGAATTTTTGCTGGGGGGACTAAGAGCAACCAACTACCGACCAAGAGCAAACCATACATACTAATACAAATATGAATATAAATAGACAAAAGGGCAAAGCCCATATGGATATAGTACTATCTTCTTCTGATGGATCACCATTAGCTCAATATCCACCATTATCACCGTCTTGTCCTTACCTTGAATATTCAAGCCAACCTACATATTCCAGTTTTCATTCAGTCACTCATTCCAAAAAAAATGTCCTCTACGGGAAAATCCAAGTTTGAGGAAACTACCTTCTTAATAAACTCCATAATAGAATGTGAACATGCTATGATTGACCCAAATAAAGTAGCTAACCTATACTTGCATAAAAACCTCAATCCCACTAACGGGAATAAAACCCGCGAATGGTATGAGGTTGTATTACTAGAAACATGCTCTATCTCTATGGTTCATTATTACCATAAAAATACGAAAATAGTGGCATATTCCAAAATGTAAATTAAGACAATATTATCATATGATGAATGGGGATCAGACCCTTCTCGGGCAAAGAAACTCCAGGCACAAGAAATTTATAATAAATATTTTCGATATGCAGAGTACATCGATGTCTGGTATAAGATATTTGCCATACAAAACCCCAATAATTCTTATACATGGTTTCTGCAGTTCAAAATGCCAATTACTGAAATATTCCCAAATTGGTTCCGTAACTGGTTCTTGATTTGGGAATCTGGATCCCAAATCTTATCAGAAAACTTGCAAGTATCTCAAGCAAGGTTTGTAGAAAATAATGGGAAAGATCCCAACATAGATTACCATTTGTATTTCATGGCCATCTACCATATACCATGGATTATGAAATGGAAATATGAAATATCAGAAAATACTGCAAATAATTTCGAATATATTCCTCGATTGGGAAAGAATTTTTTTATCAAATGGTGGGATGTGTTAAAAAATGATAGTCTGAACCCAGAATCAAGATATCTACTACTAATGGAGGACCCATTGCGTAGCGTTCATGGCACATATAATAGTATTCACATGACAAAAATGGAGGACACATTACATAGCGTTCATGACACATATAACATTATTCACATAATAGAATCAGAATATCAGTGCATGACATGTATGAGATTTCATAGAAATTTGAAAGTCGTTGTTATTCACATCAGAGATGCACATGTGCGAGATATCATAGTGTAACATTTTCTGCAATATCAGCCAGTGACATCTAATTATAAATGTGGTCATAATGTTCTATCCCTTCAGAATTTAAAAATAGTTCCAAAACTAAATTTTCACTAGACACACGTATCTTTCAAATGGAAGTGGTTTGCAAGCGTTTGGACCCTCAAAATCTCAAGAGAATGGAGGTATTCCATCTGAAATATGCTGTGCAATTGGGATAGTGGCATGTCCCACTTAGCACCATTATAACTTTCAATCTATAAAATATTTTAAAGTTCTTCCAAAACCAAAATTCGATTAAAAACATGTATCTTTAAAACAAAAGCAGTTGGAGATAATTTGGACTATATTTAGGCATTCAAAATTTCATGACAACCCAGGGTAACGTTCTGGATTTTACGAAATCTGTCCATACTGACATATCGCCGCAAATAACTGTATAACTCTAAAGTTAGGAAGAATTTCGTAATGTGTTCAACATGTGATTTCAATCATACTCATAAATATTTCAAATGACAGTATTTTAAAAGAAAATGGACCCTATTTGGTCAATCAAAATTCGTCACAACAGAGACATCAGTTCTGCACTTTTACTAGCTCTGCCAACAGTAACCTACTTGCACATTTTGAAGCATAACTCTTCATGCGTAAGAAATTTGAGGAAGATTAAAACATGGAAATTTTAGTAGACACAGATATCTTTCCAATGGAAGGGATTTTAAGTTAGTTGGACTTCATTTAACAGGTTAAAGTAGATTACAAATACATATAATCTTCCTAGAATTTTATAGCACAATTACACCATCACAAAACATGACAATCAAGCAACGCCTAATTATGCTAAATCATAGCATATACCATTCTCATTCTCCATTAGATACATAAAAGCACATAAATCACAAAATTTTCATGAAAACAAAGGAGATTTGATACTCATTTTGGGCATGCAAAGACAACCTGAATTGCTAGCAATCACAATGAAACAGTGTCCATATGCATTAGTCATGCCACTACTCGTTCAAAGTATCATGCGTAATTTATGCTCCATCTAAGCTTAAGGACATAAAAGGTTGATGATCCACTTACCTTAGGTACACTGTGTCTCCAAGTCTTCATCCACAGTCTCCTCCTTCAAGCTTCAAACAAGACTTCTCCAATGGTGAACAAAGGCTAAATAATGGGGATTAAAGTTGGGAGGCTTTAGAGAGAGAAGTTAAATGGCATGTGGGAGAGGGAGAGGCTTAAGTACCTTGTGGCCGGGGTGACAGTCCAAAGCATGCCAAGTGGCGAGCAACGCCCTTGCCAAAGCACAAGTGGCATGTGTGCTCAACACAAGACCAACAGGTGGCAGTCACTGTCCATGCATGGCAGTGCCACATACGGCGTTGTCATGCACGACCCTGCTCCAAACACCGTTGCCCCTTCCCCCAAATGGCGATGCCTCTATCTCTCTCTCTACACGGGAGGTGTTTCCCCCCTTCACGCTCGTGGTGTTATCCCTCCTCTTATCAGACTCTGACCGTCGAGCATGTTTCCATGGCTAGGAAATTCTTGGTCCTTACATCATCCCCTCTTTTAAGAAAGATTTTGTCCTAAAAATTGCTAACTTAGCTATTTAAACAAAAGGGAGTATTTATCGTGGATCTCAGCTTCTCCCTCCCATGTTGATTCTTCCCTTAAATGATACTTCCATTGAACCCAGACCAGGGGAATCTCTTTGTTGCGCAATACTTGAACCCTCCTGTCCAGTATCTTAATCGACTGTTCAATATAAGTCAAATCTTCTCTGACTAGGATCGGCTCATACTTCAAGATGTGGGACAGATCGGGTTGATACTTTCTTAATAGTGAAACATGGAAGACATTATAATATTAGCCAACTCGAGCGGTAAGGCCAAACGATATGCCGCGACTCCGATTCTTTCTAAAATTTCAAAGGGTCCGATGAATCCTTGACTTAGTTTTCCTTTCTTACCAAACCTCATAATGCCCTTGGTTAGCAACACCTTCAAAAAGACCCCATTGCCTACTTCAAATTTGAGGACCCTTCGACGATTATTGGCGTAACTCGTCTGCTGACTCTGAGTTGCTTTGAGCCTTTCTCGAATTAAGGCAACTTTTTCTGATGTTATCTGGACAATTTCTAACCTTAATAGTCTCATATCGCTGACTTCATCCCAACACACTGGTGATCTACACTTCTTCCCATACAAGGCCTCAAAAGGTGCCCTTTGAATACTGGCCTGGAAACTGTTGTTATATGCAGTTTCTATTAATGGTAAGTGATCATCCCAATTTCCTTTGAAGTCTATAATGTAGGCCCTCAACATATCTTCCTGAGTCTGGATAGTTCTCTCATCAGTCAGGGGATGAAAAGATATACTAAAAGTGAGTTTTGTCCCCAAGGCTCATTGCAGACTGCTTCAAAACCTCGAAGTAAATCTAGAGTCCCTGTCAGACACAATACTAATAGGTACTCCACGCAGTCTTACTACCTCTTTGATATATAATGGAGCCAGTTTATCAAGGGTATAGGTAGTGGAGACCGGTAAGAAATGGGAAGCTTTAGTTAATCAATCCACAATAGCCCAAATATTGGCGTCTCTAGTGCTTGATCTTGGCATTCCAGACACAAAGTCCATAGTGATGTGCTCCCACTTCCATTCCGGTACAGGTAAGGGCTGTAACAGCCCGGCAGGTTTCTAGTGTTCGGCCTTCACTTGCTGATAGGTCTGATTAGGTGCCTCGATTTCACCCTCCAGATCTGGATGATCTGGTGGAACGCTTCTCAGATTTTAGGGAATCCCAGAACTTTGAGATCGCTCTCTTGGGAACCTTGCTCAAGAGCAAGGGCTGGTGGACCAACCGCTGAGAGAGGAATTTAAGGTGGGCTTACTCGAACTGGCTCACGTGGGTGCCCTCTTAGATCACGAAGAAAGCCCCCTAGTCATAAAACTGGTTCGAAATCGCCTCCCTTGGCCTGTATTCTCCTTTTCCTGTAATCACACACATATGACAAATGTTACAAGACCAATGGGTCAAGGGACCCCACCTTGCCTTTGGGGAACGTACACGGGTGTGCATATTCAAAAAGAGGAAGAGAAGAATAAGAGAAGAAAGATTGGGGTTAGAAAAATTTGACCAAATGATGAAATCGACACAGTGGCTAAACTAGTAGGTAATTGTTCCGGTGTGGCAGTAAAACAGGCTCAGTAACTCAGATCGGCTCAACAGAATTACTACTTGACGACAATGCCAATACAACCTAGTTGACACGATAGCTAGTCTGTCGTGATAGTAAAGCGGGCACAATATCTCCGATTCGCACAGAATTACCATGAAATGCTAGTCTCAACCCCTCTTGATCAAATGAAAGAGTAGAAGAAAGAAAAGAGAACAGAAAGGGAGAGAGAAGAGCAACAAGAGAGGATAGAGGGAAAAGAAAGAGGAAGAGAAAGAAGATAGGAAAAAGCAAGGAGAAGAAGTAAGAGAGAGAAGGAAGAGGATGAAGGACATCGACGACAATGAGATATGGAGAAAGAAAACTCGGACAACAATGGGCTTCCACCAGCAGTGACATAAGAGGGAAAAAAAAGTAAACACAGGTGGTGATGTGCTCCACCGTCTATGAGAGAAAGAGGAGGAGAGAGAGAACACACGTAGCGATGTTTTTTACTGCCTGTGACAGAAGGGAGAAGAGAGAGAAGACACAGGCGGTGTTGTGCTTCCACGGGCTATGACAGAAGAGAGAAGAGAGAGAAGACAAACAACGATAGGCTTCTATCAGCTGTGACAGAAGAAAGACAAGAGAGCAAGAATACAAGAGACAATAAACTTGCGCTGCTCATGATAGAAGAACAAGGATGTAAAACACAAGACACACTAGGCTTGTGCCGACTGTGACAAAAGAGAACAAGGAGAGAGAAAACACAAGAGGTGATAGGCTTGTGCCATTTGTGACAAAAGAGAGAAGGGAGAGAATTTTGACAGAGGCCCAGCCCGTCATCCAGGTTAAGGCCCGGCTCACCATTTGTGTCTTAGAAACATAAAGACATCCCACCCGACAAGAGGACCGTCATGGGTGAATAGAGAAAAGAAAGAAAAGCAGGGAAAGAGAGACATGATAGACCAGAGGAGGAACAGAGAGAAAGAGATAGAGACGAGATAGAAAAGAGAAGGGAGAAAGAGACATAAAGATGAGAAAAGAGGAGAGAGAAAGAGAGATAGAGATGAGAAAAGATGAGAGAGAAAGAGAGAGAGATGAGAAAAGCGGAAAGATAAAGAGAGATAGAGATGAGGGAGAAAAGTGGAGAGAGAGAGATAGAGATGAGGGAAAAAAGAGGAGAGAGAAAGAGAGATACAGATGAGAGAGAAAGTTACCTTACTGAGGGGTACAGGCCCTTTTCTTCTCTCTCCTCTCTCTCTCTCTCTATGATGCACCCACGAAATTACGCAAGAATTGAAAGCTTTATTGATCAATGTAAAAAAATGAACCAAACCCCTTTACACTTAAGCTTTGTATGTTTATATAGAATTGGGCCCAAACATGGGTGTATGCTCAAAAACTACCTAAAATTGAAGATAATTAAAATTTAATTGAATTAAAATAAATTCTAAAAATGGGTACAAAATGATTGTTTTGCCCCTGTCTAACAATGTGAGGAATTTCAGAACAGTCCCTACTGTTGACCGAGAACTTGTGTGATCTTCCATGACTAATCCGAGGTTGCTCTGATGCCCGTTTGATTGAAAGATGATTGTTTTCTTGTAAGGATTGGCAGGGTGGTCAATTTGATATCAACTTCGAGCCATGAATCATGTTTTTAAGCCATAATCATGAGACTTGAAATTTGCTTGAATCTTGAAAACTTTGAATCGATAGTGTGCTTATTTCTTGATGTTTTTCTTTGGTTTCTTTACTGAATCACACTGAGCATGTCGTCACGATCGTGCAGCAACAAATGTAGCTCGATTTCATGTCTTGGCAAAAATTTTGACGTCTTGGGTTTTTTGCTAGAATCTTGATATTAGACGGCCAAAATTTACAATAGCTATGATGCCTCTGTATGTGAAATCCAACTGTTCATCATATGTGGGGTTTCGACCAAGGATAGCCTCAGACCTTACACACATAATGTAATTGGTTTCGTGTCGATTGAGTATACAATCGTCGTGATTTTGCAGCCCGAGTGAGGCGTGTTGCTGTTGAATTTTCTGCAACTTTCTTCACAGATCAGAAAATTCTCTCTAGTTTTTCTTTCTGCTCGGGCATCATTATAAGGGGTACCACATATTGAAACGCTTGTCTTGATGAGATGAACACGCTCACAAAATTTGAGCACAATCTAACTCGGAACGAGTGAGATATGGGCCCCAAAAGTCACTGCTCATGATTGTGAAAACAACCACTTTTAATGGTGATTTGGTGCAGGGTGGCCACACGAAAATAGTGTGAGGCCTATCCCTTTTTGATATTTAACCCATAACTTTGTCTTGAAGTGTCGGAACTAATGACAGTGGTACCACATCTAATTGACACACCGAAAATATAATTCTAATTACGGCGTCCATTTCAAGGTGCTAGAGTTCAACTTTGTTGAAATTGTTTCTTTGTCTTCACTGCCTTAAACATGTCGGATTGCGATGAAACTTGGAAGGTGTCCTATTGGAGTGTTTATGAAGATCTTGACCAGTTTTGAGGCCATTATGAGATAGTCACGAATTCCACAGGCTTTATTGATCTACTTTCTCTTTATTCCGCATCAGGGACCAAAGTGCTGAAAAATGTGTTCAAATAGATTGTCCCACCGAATGTTGTGCCTCAAGAGAAGCGAGAAGGACAACATTCAAAAATTTCCTTCATCTTTATTACTTTTGTCTTCCTAGCCACAAGACCACGTGAACATCGAGCAGATTCACGCAATGCTGCAACTAGGATGCTCAGACATTTGGATGCAATGTACATGTCCATCCGTGGAGAATTTAGGGGGAGAAGAGACATTTTTTAGGGATTCTGTCAAAGTCCTCACCCTCGCGTGGGCTGTTTGTAATTTCGAAGTTGAGGATTTTGTACAGACCTCGTTAGTCGGAATCAGGCCTGTCTTGCATTTGAATGCCATGTTGAAGGGCATTGTTCCCATTTCGACTTGGTTTCTACAAAAGAGCCTTTGGACGGTGCTCGTCTGTGTATAACCCCTACCCACTGTTAGCAGTTTCACGTAACAGGTCCAAAGCCTTTGCTGACTTAGCCTTTTTGGGGTTTCTTTGGTTTGTCGGAATGACTTGCTTTTTTGTTTGTTCGGGATGGTCTGCTAAAGAGCCTTTTATCGACACTCGTCTGCATCATGCACCAATTATTCCTTGTCGGGGAATGTACCCCAATTTATCGAGGTGACCCTCTTTGAGTATAATCGCTACCGACTATTAGCAGCCTCGCGTAATAGATATAAAGTCAAGGCTGACTTAGCCTTCATGGGGCATCTCCAGCATCTTGGAGTGCATTTAGTAGCCTGTTAAGAATGATGCTCTTCTTCCTGAGACTTGTCCTGCCTTCTTGGCGAATCTTCTATCCTTCGAGTCTTTTTCGTAAATGAACTCAGGCTATCAGAATATTTTCCTTGAAGCTCGTATTTTTGGTTCCTGGTATTGTGACACCATGGATTTTTCTTTTCAATGCAGGCTGGAGCCACCTGTAGAGGCGAGTGTTGCATCAACCTGTTTATTGGTCTTAGTGTCCTTTACGGATTTCCACTCGAACTTGGGAAGCGGCACCATAGAGGCAGTTTTCACTAACTTCCTTTTATTTGGGGCTCTTTTACCCATGACATTTTGGCCATGTCTAACCTTATTCTTCCATTTTTACTTATAGTGCCCTTTCAGGTTTTCACCGTGCCCCGTTTTTTTATTCTTACGAAACTCTTTTACTCATGGTTTCATGACCAAGTCTATCTGTCATTTTTAGTCATGGCGTTCCCTTGACCAGGTATACACCATGCCCCCCTATTACTTTTTACTTTTTTTTTAATGAATGCATGTTTAGGGTCATGCCTTCGGGACCTGCGCAAAGCCTTTTAACGTCATGTGGCAAAGACGTGCACTACGGTTTAAGGTCATATAGCTGGACCGTAATGGAGATGGATGGCAGTCTGTTGAGGCCATGGAGTAAGTATGATGATGGTTTGACTCACATTGGGGAGATGGCGCGAGGCTACCTGTAAAAGAGGGATGATGTACAAAAGGTGGGTGAAAAGTGATGACACACTAGTTAACGACGAGTATGGGGGGAGGGATGGTTCACCGTTTTGTGAGCACGGGTTAGACTTACTGGGGATTGATGAATGATGATGAAATAGATGGACTCACTAGGGAGGTAATGAAGGTGGTGAGCACATACGAACGGGTTCGTTAGGGAATACGTGCATGAAAATGTATGTAAAAGGCATGTGCATGTATGTGGGGGTGTGTTTAAGGTCATGCCTCTGGGACCTGTGCAAAGCAGTTTAACATCATGCAGTCAGAACGTCCACTATTGTTTAAGGTCATACGGCTGGACCGTGGTTATGTAGTTTAAAGTCATGCAACTAGGACAATGCAATTTCAGGTCGTGCAACTAGACCTCCGCTACAGTTTAAGGTCATATAGTTTGGACCGTGGTGCTAAGCCTTTTATCATCATGCAGCCAGGATGTGCACTACGATTTAAGGTACTATAGTTTGGACCGTGCAGTTTAGGGTCATGTAGCTAGATCTCTGCTATAGTTTAAGGTCATATAGTTTGGATCATGCAGTTTAGGGTAGTGCACCTAGACCGAAGCTGTGCAGTTTAAGGTCATGTAGCACGGACCAAGGCGTGGGTCGCCATGTGGGTGAAACTGCATGGGGAATAAGTTTGTAGATGGGAATCTGACTCCCTGGGGATAAAATGGTTAAGCCCAACAAGGGGATCGAGTGAGACAGACCCACTGGGGGTTGCAGAGGAAAAAATGACCTTAAATCCACTAGGGATAATGAGCTACAGTATGAGCATGACTCCTACTGGTGATGAGAAGTCATGGCCTGAGTAAAATGACCTGAGTACCACTCCGCTGGGGATAATAGGTCACGGTCAAGGTGCAACTTCACTGGGGATAACAATAGTAAGACAGGGACGGCTTTAGCATTGGGCATGCGACAATGTTCATTCTTGAACACTCAGCCGATATGGGTTTTTTGAAAACATAGTCGCCCCTTAGGGCAGCCAATACTATTTCTTAAACACTAAATCAGCACTGGGGTTATTAAAAAAGACACAGCCGGTGCTGAGGACAGCTCGTGCTATCTCTTGAAAACAGCTAGCACTGAGTTGCTGAGAACACAGTCGACACTGAAGTTACCGAAAACATAGCCGGCACTTGGTAATTTTGATAACATAGTCGACGTTCGATGTGGGTTAATGTTCGAGCCTTGACTCGAGCTCGACCCGATCTTGGGTTGCGTTGCACGGGATTTCATGAGCGGCAGTAAAACCTGCCTCAGGCCTCTGGTCAGAGCCCGACCCCGTTCGACCCATTGACGTTTGGCCTTCTTGGACGTGGCTGACATTCTTGGTTTGTGAAGGATATTGGTGGGAAGCATCCGCTATAAAAGGGGGCTAAACCCCATTTTCACTGTTTCACAAAAAGAAAACTTAAGATAAAAGTTTTGCTTTTAACGATGAGCACATAGGGGATTCTGGCAAGTTGGAAGTTTAGCTGGTGAGCATGAGAGGTTTCAGTTATGAAAAGGAATGCCATCAAGGAAGACCACGTTTTTTCGGAGTTGCAAGAGTTTACAGTAAGAATAGGGAGTTCACAGGGAAATAGGGAACTCCAGCTATGGTTTTGAGGGTTCTGGAGAAGGAAGGAGTAGGCGAGAGTTGCAACAGAGGGCTGCTTAGGGATTTCTGCTAGTTCTTGGCATTTTTTGACTGTGAAAGTGGTTTCCCAGTTACTTGGAGGTAGCCGAAGAGGGTTTCTAGCTGCAGAAGGGAGTTTCTGATGGGAATCCGAAGGGCCCAGGGAAGACGGACCTTCACTGGAGGTGGACGGTTGCAAGAAGGCAAATAGTTGTGATTCCACATGTGTGAGACGTGTGTTAGGTTAAGACGTGGTGATGGTCAGGTCAAGACGTGGCGACGGTTGTCAAGTGGCGTGACAGGGCTCGAGGTGCCACACACAGAATCTGTAGCACATGTGAGAGATTTGAACCCATGTGGCAATTGTTCTCTAAAAACACAACTGGTGCTAAACGTTGGCAAACGTAGCCGACACTAAGCATTCGCAAACATAGGCAGTTGTAGGAGTTGGTAAACATAGTCGGCACTAAGCGTTAGCAGACATAGCCGGCATTAATCTTTGAGTGCACAACCGGTGCTGGGTCCCTGACAGCACAGCCGGTGCTAAGCTTCGAAAATCATAGCCGACGCTAGATCTTCATAAATGCAATCGGCGTTAGCCTTCTAGAAACATGGCCGACGTCAGACCTCTGACAATACAGTCGGCACTTGGCCACTAAAGACATAGCCGCCGCTTATCCAGTGCCTTTAGCAATTTTCATTCGAGGGTGAATCCTTGAGCCCTTTATAATGATTGAGTCTTCTTACCAAATTCTTGACATAAAGAACCTTCCCGGAGAAGGGGAGGTTGACACCAATGAATTTACAAGTGAGACTCTAGTAAGAGGCGAGCCCATTTGGCTGACAGAGCCAGTATGCAAGTCAGAGTGGCCTCTCAGTGTCACTTTTATCACTGACCTAGATCGTTTTGAAGTTCAAGAGGATAATAACGACAATGTCAATATTAAAGAAGGGGTGACACTCCTTCATTGTATGCACATGAACATAGCTTCTGGGAGAACTTGCCCACCTTAGGAAAATGAATGGTGAAAACAAAGGGGCTAATGTGGTCAGACAAAGGCCTTTGAATACAAGGGGAGCACCAATATTTAAAGGGATACTCTTCCTGGACTATCAATGTGTTGGTGTCACATAGAAGCGTTATTGAATGTGCTTCTCTACTAGCAGTGGTTCAGTGTTCGGCCAACTACTAAGATCGGTGCTCCAATACTATCAAGGTACTGCTGGAAACATGGAGCCATGTTAGCAACACCTGGCTTTTTGGTCATGGGGAAGCAGGAATCTCCTTATTAGATCTTCATTTCAGTGGGGGCCTTCCACTGATCAGGGCCATGTATGATGAGTTCGTATCCCAAAACTCAGTCATCTTTGGTGGTGCTAGCTTGGGGAGTAAAGAGCCACCTGCTAGTCTTCGAAAGGTTTTTGAGGTCTACCAATTTCTCCATGCCAAGTCTAGTAATGGTCGGGTAACTTTCACCGAATGGGTGAAATTCGTCTATGGTGACTACCCTGAAGGGGGTCAAGGTACTCCAAGAGCGAAAGGGAAGGCAGTTGTAAAGGGGACACCTCCCGTCTATCAATCTGAGACCAACAATGACTACAGCTTCTTGGCCGCATATTTTGCCTTATGTTTATGCAAGTTCGTGCTCCTTGGTGGGGCGGATGACATTCGTTTAGGTACCTTCTATGTAGCCTGCGACATGGCAATAGAGTGTGAGTATGCCCTTGCTCAACCTGTTTTGTGCAATATATACCATGGATTGGGGGCCATCTCTCATGGGACTTACAAAGGCAAAGAGGGAGGGAATGACATTGTCGAAGGACAAGCGTTCCCTGGGGACTTTAAGACTCCATTCCCCATCCATTATGTATATGGGTGGCTAGGGGCCTATTTCCCTGCCACCTATGTCAAGAGACAGGGCACATGGGATAAACTATACCCATTCTTGATGAGGATTGCCGGCCAAAAGGCTTTCTTTCATAGCCCAGGGGAAGATCGAGGCTTGATTGGGAATGACTACTTAAATATGCGGCGGATCCCATTTCCGGTTGAGAGCTTCACCGACCGTGCTTTTATTGACGAACTCGGGAAGGAGCTGGACGACGCTTCGATTACTGCCGGTGGCAAGGTGCATGCTGTGTTGTCAATGCAAGGTGGCAGAAGTTCAACAAGAGTTAGGAGACAGGGAGTTAGGGACCTTTAAGTACCTCCTTACACCAATCCTGGTTAAGACCTAGAAGCTAGACTCGGGGTCTTGACCTAAAAGGAAGGTTGGGAATGAAGTTCGAGGAGTTTATTCCTTGGGGATGAATGGGTTATAGAATGGGTTATAAAACTTGGAAGCCATAAGTGCAGATACAGAATATAAAAGGAGAAAATAGCCAACAAGTACGATCCGACCAAGGGGTACTAATTCTCTAGTGGAGTCGCCAAGCTGGTTAGGTGCCCCAATCTCGCCCTCCGGATCTGGATGATTTTGTAGCACACGTCTAGGGTTTCAGAGGGAACCCGAAACTTTAAGATCACTCTCTTCAGAACCTTGATCCAGAGTAAGGGCAGGTGGACCAACCGATGAGAGAGGAATTTAAGGTGCGTTCGGGAATAAATCAAGCTCGCTAGCGTGGGCGCCCTCTTAGATCATGATGAAAGTCCCCCCAGTAATAAAACTGGTTTGGAATCTCCTCCCTTGGCCTGTATTATCCTGTTTCTGCAATCACACACATATGGCAAATGTTACAAGATAAATGGGTCAAGGGACCCCACCTTTCCTTTGGGGAATGTACACGAGCATGCCCATTCAAAAAGAGAAAGAGAAGAATGAGATAAGAAAGATTGGGGTTAGAAGAATTTAACCAGACGGTGAGACTGACACAGTGGCTAAACTAGTAGGTAATTGATCCGGCGTGGCAATAAAATGGGCTCGGTAACTCAGACCGGCTTAACAGAATTACTACAAGACGGCATTGTCAATACCAATCAGCGTAACATGATAGCTAGTCTATCGTGACAGTAAAGAAGGCACAGTATCTCTGACTGGCACAACGATGTTACTTCTAGATGACAAAATTATCATGAAATACTAGTCTCAACCACTCTTGATCAAACGAAAGAGTAGAAGAAAGAAAAGAGAACAGAAAGATAGAGAGAGAGAATAGCACAAGAGAGGATAGAGGGAAAAGAAAGAGGAAGAGAAAGAAGAGAGGAAAGAGGAAGGCGAAGAAGTAAGAGAGAGAAGGAAGAGGAAGAAGGATATAATTGGCAATGAGATGTGAAGAGAGAAAACTCAAACAGCAATGGGCTTCCGTCTGCTTTTGGAGGGAAGATACATGCGACATTGTGCTTCCATTGGCTGCGACAGAAGAGAGAAGAGAGAGAAACCAGAGGCGGCAATAGGCTTCCATCGGTTGTGATAGGAAAAAGAGGAGAGAAAGAGAACACAAGCGGTAATAGACTTCTGCCGCCTGTGGCAGAAGAACAAGGACGGAAAACACAAGCATTGCTAAGCTTGCGTCGGCTGTGACAAAAGAGAAGAAGGAGAGAGAAAAGACAAGCAGTGATAGGCTTGCACTGTCTGTGACAAAAGACAGAAGGGAGAGAATTTTGACGGGGGCTCGGTCGCCATCTAGGTTAAGACCCAGTTCACTGTTTGTGTCTCAGAAATAAAAAGACATCACACCCGACAAGAGGTCAGCCATTAGTGAATACAGAAAAGAAAGAAGAGTAGGGAAAGAGAGACATGATAAACCAGATGAGGAAGAGAGAGAAATACATAGAGACAAGCTAGAAAAGAGAAGGGAGGAAGATAGATAAAGATGAGAAAAGAGGAGAGAGAAAGAGAGATAGAGATGAGAAAATCAGAGAGAGAAAGAGAGATAGAGATGAGAAAAGAGGAGAGAGAAAGAGAAATAAATATGAGAAAAGAGGAGGAGAGAGAAAAGAGGGATATAGATGAGGGAGAAAATAAGAGAGAGAAAGAGAGATAGAGATGAGAGAGGAAGAGAGATAGAGATGGAGATGAGAGAAAAAAGAGGAGAGGGAAAGTTACCTTACAAAGTGGTACCAGCCCTTTTCTTCTCTCTCCACTCTCTCTCTCATTAAGATGCACCCACGAACTTAAGCAAGAATTGAAAGCTTTATTAATCAATGTAGAAAAATGAACCAAGCCCCTTTACAATTAGGCTTTGCATGTTTATATAGAATTGAGCCTAAACAAGGGTGTATGCCAAAAAACTACCTAAAATTGAAGATAATTACAATTTAATTGAATTAAAAGAAATTCTAAAAATGTGTGCAAATGGACTGTTTTTCCCTTGTCTACCAATGTGCAGAATTCTAGAACAGTCTCTGCTGTTGCTTGAGAACCTGTTTGATCTTCCATGACTAATCCGGGGTTTCTCTAATGCTCGTTTGATCAAAAGATAATTGTTTTCTTGTAGGGCTCAGCATGACAATCGATTTGATACCAACTTTGAGCCATGAATCGTGTTTTTAAGCCATGATCATGAGACTTGAAATTTGCTTGAATCTTGAAAACTTTGGATCCATAGTGTGCTTGTTTCTTGATGTTTTCCTTTGGTTTCTTCACTAAATCACACTGAGCATTCCGTCACGATCGCATGGCAACAAATGCAGCTCAATTTCGTGTCTGGACAGAGATTTTGACATCTTGAGTTTTTAGCCGGAATCTTGAAATCTGATGGCCATAATTTACAGCGTCTGTGTGTGAAATCCAATCGTTCATCATACGTGGAGTTTGAACCAGAGATAGCCTCGAACCTTACGCAAATAATTCAATTGGCTTCATGTCGATCGGCAATGCGAGGATCGTGATTTGGCTGCTTGAGTGAGGCGTCCTGCTACTGAATTTTCTACAATTTTCTTCACGGATCAGCAATTTCTCTCTATTCTTTCTCCCTACTCGGGCATTGTTAAGGGGCATACCATATATTGAAATGCTCGTCTTGACGAAACGAACACACTCACAAAATTTGAGTGTTATCCAACTCGAACTGAGTGAGATATGGGCCTCAAAAGTCACTACTCGTGACTATAAAAATATTTACCTTTAATGGTGTTTTGGTGCAGGGTGGTCACACAGGAATCGTGTGCGGCCTACCCCTTTTCGGTATTTTACCCATAACTTTGTCTAGGAGTGCCTGATTAAGCTGAAACTTGACCCATAGGGGATTTCAACCATGTCGAATCCAATGGCGGTAGTCCCACTACTGTTTGATGTATAAATAATATAGTTCTAATTATGGGGTCCATTTCAAGGTGCTAGAAACCAATATTTTTGAAATTGTTTTTTTGTGTTCATCACCTTAGACAAGTCGGATTGCGATGAAACTTAGCAGGTGGACTTTTGGAGTGCTTATGAAGATCTTGACCAGTTTTGAGACCATTTTAAGATTGTCAAGAATTCCACTGTATGTTGAGGCTTTATTGACCTGCTTCCTCTTTATTTCACATCAGGGACCAAGGTGTTGACCAATGTGTTCAAACAAGGTCAGACACTTAGAAACAAATTGTGCCACATCCCCCTTCATGTTATTCCACTAGAAAGTATTCTTTAAATCCTGATACATTTTTGTGCTTCCTAAGTGTACGATATAACGGGAGTCGTGTGCCTCTTTAAAAATAGTTCTTTTTACATCCTCATCACTCATAACACATATCCAATATTTAAATTACAACAAACCATCGCTGCTGACGGAGAAATCATTTTAACTTTTCAGCTTTTTGTTTTCTAAAATTTCCACAAGCTGGGCGTCCGTCTTTACGCTGCCCGGATCAACTAAAAGAGTTGAGGTTGCACCCTTATATCAGCAGTTATTCTTACGGGTACAGTTGGGTGCCACTGCACTGCATCTTCTATCAATTTCATTTCTCGAGTCATCAGATATGCTATTGATATTAAGGGTTTCTAAGTCAATGCATCGGCTGCTACATTGGTCTTGCCCGATCGGTATTTCTTTTAACTTAGACCGGATATCCCGATTTTCTACTACATAAGCTAAATACCCAACACATCATTTAGCCAGTAAATGGGAAGCCCAAAGAGCCGAAATAAAGTGCAGAGGGGAAACATCCTTAACGTCAATAAAGTTCAGCTTAGGCTGATTTGGGCATCTAAGCGTTACAATTTTATCATGGCAATTTATTGTAGCATGGTATGTGGACAACCAATCCATGCCCAAAATAACATCAAAATCTTTGATGTTTAATAGTATTAAATCAATAGGCAGCATACACCCTTCAAGCAAAACCCCACAGTGTTTATAAACAATATTAGTTTCCATAGATTACCCCATAGGTGTGCATATTACTAAGATCCAATCCAGCAAGGAAGGTCTAGCATTTATGTGGCATGCAAAGTGAGGGCAACAAAAGAGTGTGTAGATCCAGGTCAACCAGGATTTTAGCTTCAATGCCACAAATGGAAAGAGTACCTCGGATGACTGAAGCACATGCCTTAGCTTCTTGTTCAGTGAGGGTAAATAACCGACCTTAAGTTTTTGGTCAGTTTTCAGGTCCCCTTACTGGGTTATCTCTAATCTAGTGGTCAGGCTTACCACATTTGAAGCACGCCCCCTTCTTCCTTTGGCACTCAGCTGCCGAATGATTGTCCTTCCCACCATGTGGGCAAGTTGGGCACCTGTTCTCCCTTATGTCGCCTGGCAAAGTTCTCTGAATCTTCTTATCTCTCTGGTTATCTCTTCTCTTGAAATTTTTCCTTAGAGGAGGTGGTCGAGTCTTCTTTCTCAAATTTCCCAACTGGGCTGATCCCGTCCTCCAGTTTCCTCCAACCCGGGACTCTTCGTAGTCCCTCTTAATCTTCAAGGCCAAATGTACCAAAGGGGAGAAGGGCTTAAAATTCACTGATATCACCCTCCCCCTTATTTTTGGCCTAATACCTCTCTCAAATGTTTTTACCTTCCATGCCTCGGTATTGATGATGTTTGGCGCATACCTTGACAGCTCAATGAACTTGGCCGCATACTGCTCTAGTGATAGATTCCCCTGTTGCAGCTTAATAAACTCTACTTCTTTTCTTTCTTGTACAGAGTTAGGAAAGTACTTCTCATTGAAGGATTCTAAAACGTTTCCCCAGCTTACTTCTGTCCCTAACTCTTCCCATGAATGCTTCACTAAACCCCACCAGTGCTTAGTACCTCCTTCTAACATGAAGGTCCCCAATCTGACCTTCTATTCATCTATACAATGTAGTACCTCAAATATCATTTATACTTTCCTTCTCCATCGTTCTACTTTCTCTATTCCCCTAAGCCCCAAGAAAGTCGGAGGAGTCAGCCTCCTAAACTTCTCTATTAAACTATTATCATTTAGGTCAGGGGCAGGCGTAGACGGAGCGAGCATTACTTCTTTCATCATCTGTGTCATGGCCCCCAAGGTTTTGACAAATTCAGCGAGAGCCTCGGTGTTTTCGTTACTCGATCTTACATTATTTGCTCACGTCCTTGGCATTTCCAACCTATGACACAAGCACTTAGTTACCAATCTACCCAAAAATATTCTAAAGACACTTCTAAAACTTCCCAGGGCAAGAATCCTATCTTGACTGCTCTGATACCATAACTGTCATGACCCCACCCTCTGACCCCTATCGTATTCAATCGGAGGGCGACAGAGTCCGAGATCACGATCGAAGGTTGAGTATGTCACTCAAGTGGTAGTGGCATTAACACGTGTTAGAAGTGATAAATCAAAGCAAACCACAAGAAATAAATAAAACTCATACATGCACTAAAAACTGAATAAATTAAAACCATTAAATTTCATTTAAACTTCAAGATTCTTTAAAATGTTGTTCAAGCCTTACAAGCCTAACATACATTACATTGAACAAAACAACATGTGGTTGTTTGAAGACATTTTTTAGCAGCTTGGCTCCCTGATGCGGAATAAAAGAGAAGCCGGTCAATAAAGCCCTGACATATAGTGTAATTTTTAACAATCTCATAATTGCCCCAGAATGAGTTAAAATGTCCTTAAGGACTCCAAAAGGTCACCTGCCAAGTTTTGTCACAATTCGACATGTCCAAGGCAGCGCAGACAAAGAAACAATTTTGGAAAAATCAGTCTCTCGCACCTTAAAATGGACCCTATAACTGGAACTCCAACTTTGATGCATCAAATGGTCATGAGATTATTTTCATTGGATCCGACAGGGTCGAAAACCCCTAGGGGTCATGTTTCGGCCTAAACAAATGTTCCAAGACAAAGTTATGGATGAAACATTAAAAAAGGGTAAGCCGCATACTATTCCCATGCAGCCTCCCTGCACCAATCTCCATTAAATGCAACTGGTTTCCACAGTCACGAGCAGTAACTTTAAGACTCATATCTCACTCGTTTTGAGTCAGAGGATGCACAAATTTTTCAAACATGTTTGTCTCGTCTAAACGAGCATTTTGATATGTGGCACACCCCGTGACGATGCCCAAGCAGGGAGAAATGCTAGAGAGAAGTTGGTGATTCGAGAAGACAGAGGAGAGAGAAGAAAAGTCTGGTATCCCTCGATAAAGGTAACTTTCTCTCTCCTCCTCTTTTCTCTTTCCTCTCTTCTCTCTCCTTTTCTTTCTTGCCTTCTCGCTCCTCTTCTCTTTGATTCTCTCTCTCCTCTTCTTCTTTATGTTGTCTTTCTCTTCTCTACCTCAACATGCATGGCAGTACGCATCGCCATGCATGTCTCTCCTCTCTTTCTCTATCTTCTTCTGTCTTTATCTCTTTCCCTCTTTTCGTCACTCTCAACACACACGGCAGTAAGCTATCACCATGCGTGTCTTTCTTTCTCTTCTTTCCTCTTTCTCTTTGCTCTCTTTCCTCTTTCATTCCCTCTTCCTTCATTTCTCTCTCCTCTCTGTTTCAACCTTCTTTCTCCTCTCTCTTTCTCTCTCTACTTTCTTTCCTTTACCTTTCCTTTCTTTCCTAATCTCTCTTTTCTTTCCTATTCTCTAGGTTCTTTCCTTTCTCTCTCCTCTCTAGTCATGCACGGTGGTGTCTATCGTCGAGCATGACATCCTCTCTTTTTTCTTAATCTCCTGGAACATGCACATTGAGCTGGACCTTAACCCAAGTGGCGGGTCGGGCTGGGCATCTGTCTAAGTTCCTCTATCCCCATGTTGTGCATGGTGATGCTCATAGCCATGCATGACATTTCTTCCCTAGTTCTCTGACAAGGACATTGAACCGGGCCCTTTTTCAAGTGACGGGCTGAGTAGTGTTTGAGTCCTTTCTTACATGCACGGCGATGCCTATTGTCATGCAAGTCTTCTCTTTTCTCTCTCTTGCCTCTTTCTCTCTTGTCATGGAGAACGGAACCCATCGCCATCTGTGTTCTCTCTTTCTCTCTCTCCTGTTGTGAACGATAGAACCTATCGTCGTCCATGTTCTTTCTTACTCTCTCTTGTCATGGACGGTGGATGGAACCTATCGTCATCCATGTTTCTTTTGCGTGTTCTCTCTTTCTCTCTCTCTCCTATTGTGGACGGTGGAACCTATCGTCGTCTATATTCTTTCTTTCTCTCTCTCTTGTCATGGAAGACATAACCTATCGTTGTCCATGTTTCGTTTCCATGTTCTCTCTTTCTCTCTCTTTTCTCGTGGATGGAGGAGCCTATCACCGTCCATGATTCTCTTTAACTCTCTCTTTCCTATCATGGACGGTCGAACCTATCGATGTCCATGTTTCTTCTTTCCTTTTTTCTTACTCTTTCTCTTTTGTCATGGACGACGGAATTCTTCTCCTTTCTCTCTCCTCTATCGTGGATGGTGGAACCCCATCATCATCTCTTCTCTCACTTCTTTCCTCTTTCTTCTCTTTCATCTCTCTTTTCTTTTTCTTTTTTTCTCTCTTATTCTCTCCTCTTCTTTCTTTCTTCTCTCTCTATATTTCTCTCTCCTCTTTCTTCCTTTTTCTTTTTTCTCTTCTTTCTCCTCTATTTCTCTCTCCTTTTCTCTCTATTTGAAGACATTTTTTAGCATCTTGGGTCCCCGATGTGAAATAAAAAGAAAAGCTGGTCAATAAAACCTGAATTACAGTGGAATTCTTGACAGTCTCAGAGTTCATAAGGACTTCAAAAGGTCACTTGCCACATTTCGTCACAATCTAACATGTCTAAGGTAGTGTAGGCAAAAAAACAATTTCAAAAAATCAGTCTTTAGCAACTTGAAACAGACCCCGTAACTAGAAATTGATTTTTAATGTGTCAAATTGCTATGAGACCACCGCCATTGGATCCAGCATGTTTGAAAACCCATATGGGTCAAGTTTCGGCTTAATCGGGCTCTCCAAGACAAAGTTATGTGTAAAAGACCGAAAATGGTAGGCTGCACACTATTCCCGTGCACCCTCCCTGCACCAAATCACTATTAATGGTGATTGTTTTTACAATCCCGGGCTATGAATTTTGGCAACCAAATCTAACACGGGTATGCTTAAGTTTCGTGAGTGTGTTCCTCTCATCAAGATGAGTGTTTCGATATGTGGCACGCCTCGTGACGAAGCCCAAGCAAGAAGAAAAGCTAAAGAGAAGTTGGTGATTTGTGAAGGAGGTTGCAGCACATCTCGCTCGAGCAACCATATCATGACGCTCGCACATCGGATTGACAAAAGACTAGTTTCATCGCGTGCGTAAGGTTCAGAGCTAACATTGCTTCTAACCCCATGTGTGATGAATGGTCAGATTTCAAGCGCGAAGCAGATAAAGTCGCTGAAAATTTCGGCCGCTGGAATTCAAATTCTGACAAAAAACCCAAGGCTGGAAAATCTTCGTCCGGGCACAAAATCGAGCTGCGTTTGTTGCCACACGATTGTGACGGCATGCTCAGTGTAATACAACGAAGAAATCATGAAGAAACATCAATATATGAGCACATTATTGATCTAAACTTTTCAAGATTCACACAAATTTCAAGTCGCATGATCGTGGCTTAAAAACATGATCCATGGCTCGAAGTTGGCATCAAATTGATTGCCATGACTAGTGTTTGAATGCATTTTTCAGCATCTTGGTCCTCGATCAAGATATTCAGAATGGCTCCATAATCGGTCAAGATATTCATCAACACTCCAAAAGGCCATCTGCCAAGTTTGATCACGATCAGACATGTCTAAGGCAGTGAACACAAAGAAACAATTTCAGCTAAATCGGCCTTTAGCACCCGGAAATGGACCCCATAATTAGAACTATATTTTTGGTATGTCAAATAGATATGGGACCACCGTCATTGGATTTGACACTGTCAAAAACCCCTATGGATCAAGTTTCAGCTTAATTGGGCACTCTCGAACAAATTTATGGGTAAAATACCAACGGAGTAAGCCGCACGCTATTCCCGTGTGGCCACCTTGCACCAAAACACCATTAAAGGTGGCTATTTTTACAGTCACAGGCAGTGACTTTCAAAGCCTATATCTCACTCGTTCCATGTCGGATCGCTGAGCATGTTCGTCTCATCAAGACAAATGTTTCGATAAGTGTTATGCCCCATGATGATGCCTGAGTAGGGAGAAAACCTAGAGAGAAGTTGCTGATCCGTGAAGAAAATTGTAGAAACTTCAGCAGCAGCACGCCTCACTCGAGTGACCAAATCATGACGTTCGCATAATCGATCAGCACGCAACTAGATGCATTATGTGCATGAGGTTCATACGATGAACAATTGGCTTTCACACAAGGAGACATTGAAGCTGCTAGAATTCAAGATTTGGGCAAAAAACTCAAGGCGACAAAATCTTCATCCAGACATGAAATCAAGCCGCTTGTTGCAAAGTGATCGTGACGACATGCTCAGTATGATTGAGCGAAGAAACTGAAAAAAAACATTGAGAAATGAGCACAAAATCTATCCAAAGTTTTCAAGATTCAAGCACATTTTAAATTTCAAGTTTCATGATCATGGCTTAAAAACATGATTCATGACTCTAAGTTGGTACCAAATCGATCGTCATGCCGAGCCTCACAAGAAAGCAATCATCTTTCGATCAAACAGGCATTAGAACAACCCTAGATCAGTCATGAAAGATCACGCAAGTTCTCGGGCAGCAGCAGGGACTATTTTGGAATTCCATATATTGTTAGGTAGGGGCAAAACAATCCTTTTGCACCCACTTTTAGAATTTCTTTTAGTTCAATTAAATTGTAATTCTTGGTAGTTTTTGGGCATCCACCCATGTTTGGGCCCAATTCTATATAAACATGTAAAGCTAAATTGTAAAATCCCTCCCCTTGAGTTCATTCTTAAAGATTCAAATAAAGACTTCATTTTTACTTAAGCTCATGGGTGCATCCTGGAGAGAGAGAGAGAGAGGAGAGAGAAGAAAAGGGTCGATATCCTTCGATACGGTGAATTTCTCTCTCCTCTCCTCTTTATCTCTCTTTCTCTCTCTTCTTCTCGTTAATTAAGTGCTTCGATCTCGCCCTCCGGATCTAGGTGATCTGACAGCACGTGTCTCGGGTTTCTGATGAACCCAAGATTTGAGATCGCTCTCTCGGAACCTTGCTCGAGGGCATTGACAGGTATACCAACCAATGAGAGACGAATTTTGGGTGGGTTTTGGACTTACTAGGGCTAGCTTGTGTGGGAGCCCCCCAGCTGCTTGAGCTGGTTCAAAATCATCTCCTTTGACTTGTAATCCTCTTGTTTTTCTGCACAACCGTTCTATGGTTAATTTGTAAGACAAGTGGGTCGAAGGGACCCACCCTTGTCTTAGTGCAATGCACGTTCACATAAGAACGCGATGAAGTGCAAGGTTCGGCGACAGATGGAAAAGAGAAGAGAGCTTGACGTGGGGGTGAGACTAGCATGACAACTAGATATTACCGACTCGGAGTGGTAGCAAGACAGACATGGTTCTTAGAACCAATAAGGCAGTAATACTACTTGAAACCGAGATCGGCACCTCGGTGATAGGCTAGGTCTACCCTCAATAAAGTGAGAGGAGAAAGAGGTGCAGAGGAGAGAACGAGACGATAAAGAGTAGGGGAAGTCCAGAATTCAATAGGCAGCACAGTGGACAATGCAAGGATACAACGCATCCCTTGTGGACAGTACTAGCTCCTGACGAGGCACATGGTGATAGCTTCTCTTAGGCCACACGTCGATACGTGTGGGATGCAGGGGAAACAACAACGAGCACCGAGCATGCGTAGGAGGCTCACGGACGGCGATAGGTGTTATCGAAACCTTTAGAGGGTGGTGATAGGTATCACTGTCTTTACTAGACGCTCAGCAGAGGAAAACCCCTATAGGCAGCAACAAGCTTCACCGTCTAGGTTCTCCGTCGAGAACTCACAACTACGTCTATGGACGGCGATAGGCAGTACCATCTACAAACGTCACTGAAAGAAAGAGACAAAATAATTGAAAGGGAGGGGAACTCGTGCATGGCACTGCCATCGCCATGCCCAACCTGTGGGACCGAGGGAGAGGCATGCACAACACTACCATTACCGTGCACAACCTCCGCAAGGGACTCAGACGAAGAGGAGGGAAAAGAGAGGGGAGAAGAGAGAGAGAAAAAGAAAAGAAGAAGAGAGAGAAGGTTTACCTCAACCATAGGGGTACCGATCAAAACGTTTCTCTCGCCTCACTCTCTCTTTCAAATGTGACACCACAATGGTAAGAAAGAGAAACTTATATTAAGTGAAACTCTCTCTTGTGTGTGTATGCCTCTGCCTTTTTTCTTTTTTTTTTAGGTACAATGATGGACATAAATATAGCAGTATGCCCCAAACATGGGTGGATGATCAAAAGTAACCTAACTGCTTGAAATTAAGATTAAATTGAATTAAAAGAAATTAGAAATTAGGGTGTAAAATGACAGATTTTCTCTTTCCTAATAGGTCGTGGAATTCCATAACAGTCCATGTGTTGCCCTAAGACTTGTGTGATCTTACACGGCTGATCCGAGGTCATTTTGATGCCTGATTGATCATAAGATGATTGTTTTCTTATAGAGCTCAGCATGATGATCTATTTGATACCAACTTCGAGCCATGGATTGTGTTTTTGGTGTACGATCATGTGACTTGAAAGTTGAGTAGATCTTAAAACATTGAATCGATAGTGTGTTCATTCCTTGATTTTTTTTTTCTATCTTTTCTTCGCTGAATCACACTAAGCATGCCGCTACGATCATGGGGCACCAAATGCAGCTCGAATCCGTGGCCGAAGAAAGATTTTGCAAGATTGGAATTTTAGGCGAAATCAAGGATTCCAGCAACATAATTTATAGTCTATTTGTTGGCTTTGTGTGTAGAATCCGACAGTTAATCACGTACAGGGTTCGGGTCAGAGATGGCCCGAGACCTTAC
Organism: Amborella trichopoda; assembly: GCF_000471905.2. The sequence goes on from NW_006498220.1 coordinate 1,839,154, forward strand.
GCCCGAAATGGAATTCATCTCGCGTCAATCGAGCTTGTGAGCGACATGATTTGGCCACTCGAGCAAGGCAGAACGCTGTTGATTTTCCTACAGTTTCTTCACTGATCGTCAACTTCTCTGTAGCTTTTCTTCGCACTCAGTTATCATCATGGGACGTATCACATATCGAATCGCTCATCTTGACTAGACAAACATGCTCCCCAAATTTGAGCCCAATCTGACTTAGGACAAGTGAGATATGAGCGTCGAAATTCACTCGTCATGACTGTCCCTTCAATGGTATAATGTTGCAGGATGATCACATGGGAATAGTGTGTGGCTTCTCCTGTATAACGTCTTCTTAAAATGTCTGTTTGAGTTGAAACTTAACCCTTGGGGGTTTCTAACCATGCGGATCCAATGGTGGTGGTCCCACAGCAATTTGAAACGCTAAAAATGTAGCTCAAGTCATAGGGGTTTGTTTCAAAGTGCTAGATGTCGATTCTACCATTATTGTTTCTATGTTTGCACTACCTTAGACATGTCGGAACGCGATGAAACTTGGTAGGAGACTCTTGAGTGACCTCATGAAGATCTTGTCTGGGGCTGTTCTGAGACTATCCGAATTTCCATCACTTGTTAGGCCTTTATTGAGCGAGGTACCCATGTTGATGAAATATACCTTCCAACAACATGCCCCATCAAAAGTTGTGCTTCGAGAGAATCAATAAGTGCAATCATTCGAGAAGTTTGAGGGATCTTTGTAGAGTCTACACCCTCAAGAGACTATATGTGATTTTGGAGCATGAAGCCTTTGTCAAGACCTTCTCGTACAGAACCAGACCGTTTTTGAAGGCCAAATGCTACGAACCTTCGCTCGGCAATGGTTGCTGCTACACCAGAATTGCTTTTGATGCTCAAGGTATTTCCTATAGGTCCTGTCTAGTGGGGTCTAGTCAAGGGCTTCTAACCCGACCCGAAAGTCTGGTCTCATGTAGGCTAGGGGGTTTGGCAAAGATTATCTAGAAGCCTGTGGTAGGTTAGACCCTGACTTCGTTAACTTCTTGCCTTCGTGATGGCTCTTAGTATTTTGAAGGGATCTTTTGGTCATCGTCCTCACCCTCAAGAGACTATCTGTAGTTTTGGAGCATGAGGCCTTTGTCAGGACCTCCTCGTATAAAATCAATCCTTTTTTTTAAGGTCAAATGCTATGAACATTCGTTCGACATTGTTTGCTGCTACACCAGGTTTGTTTTTTATGCTCAAGGTATCTCCTGTAGGTCCCATCTAGTGGGGTCAAGTCGGGAGCTTCTGACCCAACCGAAAAGTCTGGACCCATGTAGGCTAGGGGGTTTGGCGAAGACTACCCTGAAGCTTGTGGCAGGTTAAACCCTAGCTTCATCAGTTTCTTGCCTACGCGATGGCTTTTATCATTTTCAGAGGGATCTTTTGGTCATCGTCGTCACCCTCAAGGACTCTTGTTGTTGTTGAACTGAGGAGATCTTATGCGGCTCTCACTCCCTAATGAGACATGAAATCAGGGAGATCTTCTGTGCTCTCACTCCCTGAAGAGGTATGAAATCGAGGAGATCTTATGCGGCTCTCACTCCCTGACAAGTCGTGGAAACTGGGGAGATCTTGTGGGGCTCTCACTCCCTGATGGACCGTGAAACATGGGAGATCTTGTGGGGCTCTCACTCTTAGACGAGCTGTGGAAACTGGGGAGATCTTGTGGGGCTCTTACTCCTGAACGAGACGTGGAAACTGGGAAGATCTTGTGGGGCTCGCACTCCTTGACGAGCCATGGAAACTGGGGAGATCTTGTGGGTCTCTCACTCCCTGACGAGCCATCTGACCTGTGACTAGATGCTGGCTTTTGAGGGTTTTAGGTACACCGTGGTAACATTATGACTGTTTGGAAATTGAATGTTGACTGAGGCAGTAGTCGTGCACCTTCTTGTCTTGTCAATCCAAGCACCCTTTTAGGGGTTTTCACTTGAACAGGAAAAGTGGGGCCGTGAAGACGGTTTTCACCAACTTCTGTTAGTTCTGGGGTCTTTTACCCATGACTTTGTGGTCGTGTCCACCCTTTTCATCAATTTTTGCTCACGGTGCCCTCTTGGATTTTTCACCGTGCCTGGATTTCTTTTTCCATGGAAATATTTTACTCATGGTTTCATGACCATGCCCCTCCATCATTTTTACTCATGGCATTCCCTTGTTCATGTGTACACCACGCCCGTTTTTTTGAGAAGGCGTGTTTTAGGGTCGTGCCTTCGAGACATGTGCAAAGCCTTTTCATGTCATGCGGTCAGGACGCACACTATAGTTTAGGGTCATATAGCTAGACCATAGTAGTAATGAGTGGCCGTATGTAGAGGCCACAGAGTGAGTCTGGTGATGATTTTGACTCACTTGGGAGGATGGCATGAAGTTGCCTATGAAGAGTTGATTGGATGGTAGGGGAAAGGTCGTGACTTACTAGCTGATGACAAATATGGGTGCCTAGATGGATTGTCGTTTGGTGAGCATGGGTAAGACTCACTGGGGGATGATGAAAGATAGTGAAGGTGGACTGCGCACACGAATCGGCCAGCTAGGGAAGACGTGCGTAGAGATGCACGTAAAGGGCATTTGCATCTAAGTAGGGAAAGCGTACACATACACAGGGGAGAAGAAGTGGGTAGACGGACACAAATGGGTCAGTTAGGAAAAGCATGCATGAAGATGCACATGAAAGGGGTGTGCAGTTAACAGCGGCATGTTTTAAGGTTACGTATCCTAGACTTAGGCAAAGAAGTTTAATGTCATGTGACCAAAACGCGCACAATGGTTTAATGTCATATAGCATGAACTGTGGTTATGCAGTTTTAGGTGATGCAACCAGGACCGTGCATTTTAAGGTCATGCAACAAGACCTCCGCTACAATTTAGGGTCGTATAGTTTTGACCATGGTCGTACAGTTTTGCATCATGTGATAAGGACTATGGTTGTGTAGTTTAAGGTCATGCAATGCGGACCATGGATGTGCAGTTTAAGGTCATGCAGTGCGGATCATGGCTATGCAGTTTAAGATCATGCAATGCGGACCATAGCTGTGCAGTTTAAGGTCATGCAATGCGGACCATGGCTATGCAGTTTAAGGTCATGCAATGCAGACCATGGTCGTGCAGTTTAAGGTCATGCAATGTGGGTCATGGCTATGCAGTTTAAGTTCATGCAATGCGGAACATGGCTTTGCAGTTTAAGGTTATGCATTGTGGATCATGGCTGTGCAGTTTAAGGTCATGCAATGCAGACCATGACTGTGCAGTTTAAGGTGATGCAATGAGGACCATGGCTGTGCAGTTTAAGGTCATGTAATGCGGATGATAGCTTTGCAGTTTAAGGTCATGCAATGAGGACAATGGCTGTGCAGTTTAAGGTCATGCAATGCGGACCATGGCTGTGCAGTTTAAGGTCATGCAATGCGAACCATGGCCATGCGGTTTAAGGTCATGCAATGCGGACCATGGTTGTATAGTTTAAGGTCATGCAATGCGGACCATGGTTGTGCAGTTTATGGGCTATGATGTTTAGGGGCATGCAATGCAAACCATGGTTGTGCAGGTTAAGGTCGTGCAATGCGGACCATGGCTATACAGTTTAGGGTCGTGCAATGCAGACCATGGCTGTGTAGTTTAAGATCGTACAATGCGGACCGTGGCTGTGCTGTTTAAGGTCATGTAATGCAGACCATGGCTATGTAGTTTAAGGTCATGCAATGCGAACCGTGGCTGTGCAGTTTAAGATCATGCAATGCAAGCCTTGGTTGTGCAGTTTAAGGTCATGCAATGTGGGAAGTTTAAGGTCGTGCAATGCAGACCATGGCAATGTCGTTTAAGGTCGTGCAATGCGGACCATGATTGTGTAGTTTAAGGTCATAGAATGCGGACCATCAAGAGGTGACAGCTTGCGACTGCATGGGGAACAGGTTCGTCACCAGAGATTGGATTCCCTGAGGAGTGAGACTGTGATGTAGGGAATGGTCCAGAGGGGAGTGCCCAGGCAAGCATGCTACACCAAGTGTGAAGTGACACATGCATCAGTAACCTCATGTTAGGTACCTTGGTGAAGCATACGGCAGTAGGCCTTGACGTTTCGTACGGCATTGATTTGCGGATGAGAAGTGCGACAGTCACTCCTGGAAGAGACTCTCAGTGATAACCTCTGGATGAGATGCGCGGTGATAATCTCTAGTTGAGGCACGCGGCCCTAGTCTCTGATCAAGGCACGCAGCACTAATCTCTAGATGAGATTCGCAGCTATAATCTCTAGATGAGATGCATGGCGATAGTCTCTGGTCTAGGCGCTCATTAAAAGACTCGATGGGGCAGGCGGCATAAGCCTTCTGATGAGGCACGCGACACAAGTCTCGACAAGGCACGCGACGATGTTGCTTCGGGTCTCGAGCTTGGCCCGCCCCAGCCTTGTCCTATCGTCATTAAGAGCTTGGGATTGGAGTGTCATTCTGAGTTTGTCGTGGGCAGCTTGCTGTACCACGACGTATAAAAAGGAGAGAAACCTCAGTTTACTATTTTACAAAAGGGTAAAACAGTAGAAAGGTTTTATAGAGAGAGAGAGAGCCAATGCTTTATGGTGAGGGTTTTTTGGTGAGCACTTCCTAGCCAAAACTTGCAAAGCCAGGTCTTCAGGGATTTTTCTGGCGAGCTTCAGGAGATGCGAAGCATCGTAGCGTGATTGCGATACTTTTAGGGAAATGCCGATGCTTTTTGAGTAAGGAACATGGCTTCTTGAGGCCTTAGCATTTGTAGAGGTGCCCTGCCGGAGTTCCAGTGCTCCTTCGGTCGTTTTGTTGCTGGAGGGGAGGTCACAAAGAGTTCAGAGGGCTTTTTCAACTCTCTGATTGTTGGAGGAGAAGGAGACGAGGCCATATTGAGTTCACTGAAAACTTAGCAGAATTTCAATGAGCTTTGGTGAACTACTGAAGTGGGAAACTAGGGAGAAGGGAATCCGCAAGGTCGCAAGGAAGCTTTCGAGGATTTCTGGAGATTTTCTCCAACTCCAGCAAAGAGCAAAAGGTGGGACGGATTTTTCAGTGTACAGGAGTGGATTCCCAATAGAGGGGGGAAACATCGGTGGGAACCAGGAGGGTCGTGGGACCATAACGGTCATGAAGAGGGAGGGTCGTGGGGAGGCGAACGGTCACCCTCCTCACGCACGGCGACAGGCCATGCCGCGAGCATCAGGCGATGTGTCCAGATTTCAAGGGTCGCACGGGCGACTGGTGGTGACAGCTGGAGCGAGGCATTAATATGCCTTGGTTTGCGAGACGTCGGTAATCCTTAGTTGATTGTGAGATGGAGATTCCCTCTTGGTAGCGATAGTCTTGCCTTTGACTGGGAGATGGTGATTCCATCTCTGTGGGTAGATGACAATTGTCCCACCCTGGTGAGTGCACTTTCTTCATGGCGACGTGAATCGATAATGCTTTTGGATGAAAGCCCTCCGACAGATGCCTTCTAAACGATCAGCCAATGTCTTTAAAGCTTCCAGGGTGCAAACTTCTTCAAATAGGGGCCTCGTTATTGAGGATGAAGAGCCTCTATTTACTGAGAATGAACTACATCCCTCTCCTTAACTTCCTGTCTTCGGAGGTGAGAGCGAATACAACCTAGTAATTATTAGAAACAAGGTGATCCCTCTTGCCACCTTGAGAAGGAGCCGCGTACCTTCTACTCGAAGGGAACCAATCATAAGTTCGGCCTTTATAGTCACCTCCTTTTGGTGCAAGTCATTCACCCTTTTTTTTTGTGATGCCCTTTCCTGCACAAGTCACCAGGCTTATTAGCCAAAATGTCTCTGGAGACAACGCCCGTGATCTTCTTAGAGTCACTTATCAACTTTTCAGCCAGGCTTCTCTCTTCGAGCTGATCATGTTCCCTTCTTTGGCGAAGAGGCTGATAGACAACCTCTTAGACTTCGATGTTCTTTGTGCAGACTTGTTCAAAGAGAAAGTGATTGAGATAACTCATCAAGCTAGAGAAGTTCTGTATTTAGAAGAATCAGCTTCTGTTGAGGAATATCCCTCTATCAGACCTTTGCTTAGATTCTTTCCCGAGCCTTTAACTTTCGCAGATTCTGCGGTGGCACACTTGGGTAACCTTAGAACCATCCTCCTCATGCGTCAGTTCATTCACCATGATTTTGATATTTTTCCTTCAAAGGTTCCTTCAATATTTTAAGAAATTTCTTGTTTTGAAAATGAGGACGTGGCAATTCTTGAACGTAACATTGGTGATTTGCAAAGCTTGATTATTGCGGCCCACGAGGTGGGAAAGGACCCATTTTCATCTCAGTTGGTGCGTGGGGAATATCCTCCTTTGGTTAGAAAGTTTGCACTCCTCCCGTTAGTAGCTTTGAAGGATGGGATCAAATGAGCGCAAAAGGACCATTATAGGATTAGCTTTGAGATTTGAACGGATATTTCTATTCATAGCTCTTTGTACCCAAATAGCAGTAGAATCCCCCCTTTTTTCCTTTTCACTGATATCTGTAAACATCTTTGATTGATGAATGAAATGACTCTTTTCTCTTCCCTATGCATGGCATGTCTTTTGTTCCCTCTTTTTCTTCTTCATTTCATTACTTCTGCCCTTTCATGGTTTGAGACAAGAACGAGTAGCCCAGTCCTTCATTCATCTTGTGGAAGCCTACTGTGGCGTCAATGACCTCGAATGGGAGAGCAATTGCTACCTCACCCCTGAGTGTTTGATTAGAGAGGGGCTCATAATTCATGATTCTCATGATTGGATAAGACTGCTCGCTGTAAATGCTCCAGTTTGGGGGATTTTTGGCTTCGATTTGAGGTGCATTGGTATTGAGCTCGTCATAAGTCTTAGTCTCGGGGACAAACTCCTTGAAGTGCTTTAAAGCGACACGCATAACCTTTAACTGATTCTGAAGGTTACGCACCCCGCTTCTCAGCTCCACCATGGGGTCTTATCCCTGAGAGCCAAAGGGTTGACTCTTGTCAGCCTGTACTTCCTTGACAGCCCTAGAGAAGTGTATGATCTTCGTTTGACTGTCAGTGCTCTCCTTGTTCAAGTAGGACGGAATTTGGAGAACCTTCCGTAGCGATTGGTGCATCAGTTCTTCCTCTAGGAGAGCGATGGGGACATGCAGAACCTTTTGCTGGTTTGATGTATAGGTGACCCTTATTGTTGAAAGGTCCACCTCTGGGGCTTCCTCAGGCTCAAGGGCTACTTAGTGCTAGAAGGTCCATGACCTTGGAGAGGTGGCAAGGTATACTTGAGTGAATGGGGGTCAAAGGGAGGATCATGCCTTGTCTTTCCTCTTCTTTGAACATATCCATGATCACTCACGCCAGATCCTCAATGTCGTAATGAGACGAAGATCATGTCTCTCTCACAGACATCCAATCATAATCTTTTAGCTTTTTTGATGCTGGATGGTCTGTGAAATCGTACTTGGCGTCGGCGTAGTGGGTTTCAGCTACGGGGAACGGCCTTTTGTCAGCATAGACCGTGTGTTGCCTTCCATCTCGATTGTATTTGAAACATTGGTGGAATGTGGAAGGAACCACCCCCTGCTCGTGAAGCTAAGGACGACCAAGTAGGACATTGTAAGAGGTATCGGTGTTCATTATGTGGAACTGAGCGTAATCATTGAGATCACCGATCTTGAGGTGAAGACGCACTGTGCCGGCTGACTTTTCTCCTAACTAGTTGAACCCATGCACGGTGATGTGGGTAGGAGTGAGGTCGTCAGACCTTAATCCTAGTCGAGTGAGAATCCTTCTTGGGATCAGGTTAATTGTTGACCCTCCTTCCAACATGATCTGATTGAGAGGGTAAGCATTCACCACTCACGAAGTGGGGCTGATTGTGAAATTTTCCTCCCAACTAAAGGTCATCTTCAAAGAGGGAGATTGCCAAGCACCCACCCAGAATGGCTGGGTCAACCTCAGTAGGTTCCACCTCAGTCTCGTACACCTCTAGGTTAAACAGAGCTTGGAGTAGAGCTATACGATAGTCTCTAGACAGCAGGAGGGCATCATAGATACTTAAAAGGGCTGGGAGCTTTCTCAAGTGCCCAATTACATCGTATTTTACTTTATCCTCATGTTTCTTATGTGTTCCTGATCCAGTCACTGGTGTAGGTGGTAGGGTAGGCTTAAGAACAGGCTTTGGTTGATATTTAGTTTGTGACACTGGTTGACTTTGTTCAGCCGGTGCAGTCTGAGATGATGGGGAAGTGATAGGGATTTGTATTAGGGATGTAGAAATCTGAGGTTTAGGTTTACGGGAAAGTGAAAGATCAGGAAGTTTGAGGACCTTGAGCTTTTGAGGTGTGGGTTGTAGCTTCTTACCCGATCTTAAACCTATTTTCCCTATGCTAGTTGGTACTTCGAAGATTTGCACCATGTGGTAGTGCTCTTTGTTACAAGAGTCTGAAGATGAATCGGTCTTTGCTTGGGTTGACAGGACATCGACGGCTATAGAGAATCCAGCCGCCTGGGCCAGCATCTCTCTGAGGTGCTCTTACTGCGTTGTGGTGAGGCTGGTTCCCCTGAAATCTTTATTTAGAGTGTCAAAATCTTGGCATCACTGAGCGGCACCTGCAAAAGGAATAGAGGAGGCGAAAGGAGAAGAAGAGTTAGAACGTTCCAGGCAGCTTTTTACATCGTCGTCGGGATTGAACGTTTGTAAGGGGTATTTAAGGTCATGCCCTGGCTTTGACCATTGTGGGATGCTTTTAATGTCGCAACCCATGTTGATCGACTCCTAAGATATTGATAACTCATAGCTGTCTTCTTGATTGGATGATAAGATGAGGTGAGTTGCGCCTAGGATGAAGTCCCACAAGGTCGACAATGGAGGAAGGGGCCTGAGGAATTCTTCCACGACTAGTGGCTGAGGAAGATGATTCCTTCGGCAAGCTAACTCGCCATCTCCTTCAGGATCCCTAAGGGGGTGTTTGGAACACCCCATCAGACTGGTGAGTGGCCCTAACTTGGTGGACTGCCTCACATTTCAGGGATTTGAGCCTACTTCGCCCATGGTAGATTTCTAAGGGCTGAGAGGTCGAGGGCTCTGAAAGGTTGAGTGTATGCTCATGAAGGGTTTGTAGCAGGGCTTCCTCTTGAACAAGAGTGAGGGCTTGAACGTGTCCTAAGAGAACCGTACAAACGATGTGGCCTTGCTGAATTTTTTCCACGACTATGGCCTAAAACCCAGTGCCCTCCTTGAGTTCGTGACCCCACACTTGGTGATAGAGGCACCAAAGTTTTTCCATGCCCCGGATAAGACACTTAGGCTATCTGGCTGACTTGCGGTGACAAGACCCTGATGGAGCATTACCTCAAAGAGGGCCTGCAGGGGGTCTTACTCAATATTTTGCTGGGCTTGCGTCAAGGGGTCTTCTTGCGCAGGCAGAAGAGGGACCTGAGGGTGTCTTGTAGGGTCACCTTGAACCTCCTAACACTGCTGCATCCTTTCTGCCAAGAGTTTATGAAAGCCAATGCACTCACTGATGTCATGACCACGTATCTAGTGGTATGTGCACCAGTGGTTCTCGGTCCCTGGAGGCAAGAACTTGGGCTACCTTGTTGGCTTTGAGGTGGAGATCCCTTCTTCAAGCATTATAGAGAAAAATGCAAGAAGAATAGAGGGTGCCCCATTGTCCTCTTAGATCGTGACTATGTGAGGTGCCTCAGCTGCCCCGAATATCTTTTTCAACTCTTCAAGCTTTATCTAGCCCTTGTTGATAAGGACCTCGATAGTGTCATTGAGCTTGTAGCAGTCGTGAGTGGGGTGGGCTACTCTCTTATGATAAGCGCAATACTGCTCATTCGACTCCTGCCCCGATGACTCTATAGTGGTGACCTCTGGCAACTGGATCATGTTATGTTCTAACAGCAGTTAGAGCAGTGCAAGGGTCTACTCCGTGTCAAAGGGGTAAACCTTATTATGGTGCATGGTCCAGTAGTCGTTATGCTTACTATTTTTAAGAGGCAAGACCGCATTATAGGACTGCAGCTTACCCCTGGCCTGAAGCATTTGTGCTTTAGAGAGGTCGAGAGTTTGAGGAGCCCCGCCTTTGGTGTCAGTCACTGTGATGGCCACACTAATCACTGCCTTTTGGTTGCCTTGACTGCTGGAGCGAGAGTTTGATCGGGAGGATTGCTGACGAGGGTTGTTATGGTGCTTGAACAATCCCTCGATATGAACTACCTTAGAGATGAGCTCTAACATGGAGGGTGGATTCGATGCCTCGACATGTAGGGCAATCTCGGGAAGCATGTTTCTTATGCAGGTCTAGACTGCTTCCTTCTCGGTCATGGGAGTGATGTGAAAGGTCGCCAACGCTCTCCATCGGGTGATGAACTTGTCAATAGGTTCACCATGGTCTTTCATCAAGGTGAGGAGGTCGATGGTTTCCACGTTCCTTTAAACGTTGTAGAAGCGTTGGTAGAATAACTGCTCCATTTCTTGCCAAGTGTGCATCGAGTTTGGCAGGAGCCGAGCATACCACTGAAAGGCTGGTCCTTCGAGAGTCTCGACGAACTGGTGGAGGAGGAGACGTCCGTCAGTAGTCATCTCCTAGCAGGCCGCTTGGAATTGGAATGTATGCTGGTGAAGCCATTGAACATGGGGAGTTTCCCTTTTTGATAGTTCGACAGAAACGACACCTGGTCAATGTATGAAGGATACGGCTTTTGGTAGAGTGGTGTCTCCTACATGGTCGGGACCTTGTTCTTGAGGCTATGGGCCACCATAGCATCTATGCCGGTTTGGGAGACCCTGCGAGAAGAGGAGCTGTCTCGGGAGACCAGAGGGGAGTATGCCCAGGAGCTGTGTCCTCACTGGTCAGGGCATTAGACGAAGAAGGGGACCTGGAGTCCTCTAGGTGCTCCATCTTTCTGAGGATGGCTTGCATCATTTCCTCGAACTTGTTCATCCACTCCTCCTGAGCATCATTTGGGTAATTGATCACCATAACACTGACCATTTCTTTTGGGTGGCTAGGGTTCAGTCATATAGTGGACTGTCAAGACTGGCAAGCCGTACGTGGCAAGTCAGTCTAGAGGGGCTCAGCTTGCCCCTACTGGACCTGGCTTTGTATGCCGATCTTATGAGGACCGGTTCTTGACGGTCTTAAGACCGTAACTTCTGGGTGGTGATCACCTAATAGAATTCATGGACTTGCCCAGGCTCCAGAGTTTGAAGAGGGAAGAAGGGATTACAAGGCAGGTGGTCATCGGGGGTGGTGACCTCAACTGCCTTGGAGGTTCCCTGGTCAGGATCTACAGGCCTCTTTTCTATTTGTTACTGAGGCGGCTGTGGACCTCATTCTAGAATCGAGCCTGAGACCTGGACTACCCAGTTTTCTTCGAACAGGCGAGGGCCATGTCTATGAGCTGGAGCAGGGAGTGGGGCCCAAGGATGAAGGGCAGCTTGGGTTCTTGTCTTCGAGGCTGGAGGCCTCTGTCTGACATCAAGCCATTGCCCCGAATTCCTTTGTGAGGCCCGTGTGTTCAGCTGACCCAGGGCTGGCTCAAGATGGTACTCTTAAGGAAGACCTTTGAATATCAGGGTTGGAGGTGCTTGCCTGACGTCAAGGAAGGGGTGAAGGAAGAAGCTGGTTCGTGACTCTGCCTAAGTCCGGATCCGAGAGGGACCTACAAAGAAGGTGCTTGTGCAGCTTTAGGGTTAGCCGTCCGAGTGACTTGTGGGTCAGCTCAGGCTCGGCCAATGAGTTCGACCTGAGTATGCCGAGACCCACGAGCTTGTGTTTGTGAGGGATGAGGCGGGAGCTTGTCCCTCAATAGGTGAAGTTGTGTGTGCCTAGAGGGAAAACAGAACGGTGGATCCTCCTGTATTCGAGGTGGCATAGAGCTAGCGCTGCCCCGAGCTGTGGAAAGCGAACGCATGATGCATGTAGGTTCGGCCCGAGAAGGCCTGGCCCTGGATGCGAGCTCAGTGCAACATGAGGGTTACCCCTAGGTGTGGCTCGAGTGGATAAATCACGAGCCTTTAAGAGTGTGCGAGGGGTGAAGACCTCAGGACCTCTACCTCTGTGTACCGACCCTCAAGATGTGGAGGCTCGGAGTAGTGAATGAGCACAGGGGGTTGCCTTGCGGTGAACCTCAGGAGCGACAACAACTTGCTTTCCCTTTGCAGGGATGGATGGGGCAGCCTTCAGGCATACCGCAACAGTATGACTAGCAGAATATTTTCCAGTAGCTGGGCGTGCGGCAGCAGGAGTGCTTCCCATGCAAGGAGCTTTGGTGGAGAGTCAACCAGGGAGAGAAAGCAGGGAGACAGGGACCCTTAAGTCCCCTCTCGCACCGATCCAGGTGAGAACCTCAGAGTCAGATCGTGAGTTCTAACTCAGAAGGAGAGTAGGGAAGCAAGCTTGAGCGACTCATTTCCCTAGGAAAATACCAAAAATGAACGGGTTGAACAACCCAGATGCCATAGAAATAGGTGCAGAAAGTAAAAAAAAGAAATTTGTCAAACAAGAGCGAACCGACTAAGGGGTAGTAAATTGAACAAACAAGTGCAAGGTTCGGTGAAAGATGAAAAAGAGAAGAGAGCTTGACATGGGGGTGAGACTAGCATGACTACCAGAAACTACCACCTCGGATTGGTAGCAAGACGGGTGTGGTTCTCAGAACCAGCACAGCGATGAGACAACAAAGAGAAGGGGAAGTCCGAACGTCAATAGGCATCACGGTGGACAATGCAAGGATACAGCGCATCCCTTGTGGACGGCGCTAGCTCCTGATGAGGCACACCGCGATAGCTTCTCCTAAGTCACACGGCGATAGGTGCGGGACGCCGTGGAAACAATGACGAGCACCGGCCACACGGAGGAAGCTCGCAGATGGTGATACGTTGCCGAAGCCTCTAGCGAGGGTTGATAGGTATCGTCGTCTTGTCTAGATGCTCAACAGAGGAAGAACCCTGCAATCGGCAACAAGCTTCGCCATCTGGGTTCTTCGCCGAGATGTCACTGCTACGTCGTTGGACGGCAATAGGCAACGTCATCTACAGACTTCACAGAAGAAAGAGACAGTCGAATAGAAGGGGAGGGGGACTCGTGCATGGTGCTGCCATCACCATGCATAACCTATTGGACCAAGGGAGAGACATGCACGGTACAGCCACTATCGTACAAGACCTCTGTAAGGAGCTCAGACGAAGAGGAGGGAGAAGAGAGGGGAGAAGAGAGAAGAAGAAAAGTAAAAGAAGAGAGAGAAGGTTTACCTCAACCCTAGGGGCACTGGTCAAAATTTTTTGCTCACCTCACTCTCTCTATCAAACATGACACCACAATGGTAAGAAAGAGAAACTTGTGTTAAGTGAAAACTCTCTCTTGTGTGTGTATGCCTTTGCCTCTCTTTTTTTTTTTTTGCGGACAATGATGGTATGTATATATAGAAGTATGCCCCGAACATGGGTGGATGATCAATAGTAATCCTAATTGCTTGAAATTAAGATTAAATTGCATTAAAAGAAATTATGGTGAAAAATGACAGATTTGCCCCTTCTTAACAAGTCGTGGAATTCCAGAACAGTCCATGTGTTGCTCTAGAACTTACATGATCTTGCGTGGCTAATCTGGGGTCGTTTTGATGCCTGGTTGATCGTAAGATGATTGTTTTCTTGTAGGGCTAGACATGGCGATCGATTTGATACCAACTTCGAGACATGGATCGTGTTTTTGGTGCACGATCATGTGACTTGAAAGTTGAGTAGATCTTGAAACTTTGGATCGATAGTGTGTTCATTCCTTGATGTTCTTCAGTGTTTTCTTTGTTGAATCACACTGAGCATGCCGCTACGATCATGGGGCATCAAACGCAGCTTGATTCCGTGCTCGAATGAAGATTTTACAAATTTGGAATTTTGCCTGGAATCAAGGATTCCGGTGACGAAATTTGCAGTCTGTTCATTGGCTTTGTGTTAAGAATCCGACCGTTAAATCATTTATGGGATTTGGGTCAGAGAAGGCAAGAGACCTCCCGCAATGGAATTGATCTCACGTCGATCAAGCTAGCAAGCGGCATGATTTGGAGACTCGACCAGGCACAATGCTGCTGATTTTCCTGCACTTTCTTCATGGATCAACAACTCTCTCTAGCTTTTCTTGTCGCTCGGGTATCGTCACGGGGCGTACCACATATCGAATCGTTGGTCTTGACTAGACGAACATGCTCACAAAATTTAAGTGGTCTTTGAGTGGGATAAAACTTGCATGTAGAAATTATTTTGAAATTCTTCTTAGATTGGAAGTTATACACCATTTTATAATGATATGTCATTATGGAAAATATTGATAAAACTCAGAACTATCACCTAGTTTGGCGCGAATCTTTGAGCCACCAAATGGAGTCCAAATACTTTCAAATTTTCCTTTTTAGAAATATGCATGTCTTGGATTAAATTTTTATTTTGAAACCATCTCAAGTTGTTTACAATTTGAGAGTTTTAGTGATATGAAGCAGGGTATGTCGTTGTCCTTTGTACACAGCAGCAGGGTGAACCCTTACCTCTTTGAACTTTTAAGAGGTCAAACGGGGTCCAATTGTCTTCAAACTACCCCCATTTGAAATATTTATGTGTTTAGTACAAATGGAACTGTCTTCAAACTCTAAACAGTCCAAAAGTTACGACCCTAATGGTGAGCGCATGGCATTGCCCTCGATGTAGGAATTGAGCAGTAAGGCTTAACTGAAATAATGTTATTGTTACAAAGGTCCTGTCATTGTGATACTGTTAAAATGTGATATGTCATTACCAAAATGTGATATTTCTACGATCATGATGAGATATTGATATCATCAAAATGTGATACAATGTTGCTTATGTGTTATGTGAGTGGGTACCTACTATGTGAATGATGGTACCATACCACTTATGTGTTATGTGAACGGGTACCTACTGCGTGAATGATGGTACCATGTTGCTTATGTGTTATGTGATTGGCACCTACTATGTAAATGATGGTGCTGGCAGCTATGATCATTCCCTAACTCCCCATGATAGGACGGGAGTCAGGATGTGAATATTTGGGAGGGTTGCACCCCCCAGATCTATATGGGCACTACGCATTGGGTCACTAAATGGTAGTGTAACGCTCTCTTGCTCGCTTGGGATGTGTGTATGTGTGTAAGGGCATTACGATGTGGGGCATTTGTCATTGTCCTCCTTCCTGGATGAGGGTAAAGGTTTCAAGCGACAGGATTGGCTTAACCTGAGCAATGAAACTTCTACTTCAGGAGTAGGATTTACTAGTTTTGTAACTGTGTTATGTTACCCCTACTATATTTGATAGTGAAGTGATTTATGACTCATGTGCTGTATATTAGACTGTTTCATCATAATATTGTTAGAATATTGGAAAGCACATTGGAGGACTCCACTTTGTACTCTGTGAATATATGTACATAGCATATTAATATCACTGTTATAGTAGTTGGAATGCAAGGGTGTAAATCTATTTACTGAGTCGTTAGCTCATTCCATCTCATTTACATAACTATAGAGTGAAGAGTAGGTGTTGGCATGTGTGCTAAAGGAGGGTGGCCGTTTGGGGGTTTGAAGCTCGAAGTTGAGAAGTTTGAAAAGTCGTCCTCTTAAGACTTTCATAGTATGTTTTGCTTATTTCAGCAATATGATGTATATTTTATTTTGTGTATTTTGGGCCAGTAGTGCCTTGAAGGAATTGTAAGAACTTTTGGGATATTAAATGAATGAGATGGTTGTACTTTTGAATTAAGATTTGTATGTTGAATGGATTTATTCTAGTTTTATTTCATGGTTTGCTCTTGATTCAGTGTTTTTATGCATTGAGCCACTCCCACCTGAGTGACGTTCGTGACCTCCGGTCGATAGTCAAGAGGCAGGGTCATGACAAATATCATATGGTAGACCTTCTATCTAGAGTACTACCTGCCCAATATGCATCAGAGTATCCCTCAATATCAACATTTCCATTTGGCTTCATCCATATTCCTCTTCCTTGTGAAGCTTTGAGATACTTCAAAATCCTTTCAACCGCTTCTATATGACATGTTCGTGGGGCTTGTATATATTGGCTAACAAGACTAATCGCATACATAATATCGAGCCTTGTTATAGTTGTGTAAATAAGTTTCCCGACAAGTATTTGATATTGACCAACATCTTGAAGCAGTTCCTCATCAAAAGAATTTAATTTCTGAATGCTATCTACAGGAGAACAAATATGTTTGACCTCTAATTTTTCAGTTTCTTTAAGTAAATTGAGAACATATTTTCTTTGAGAAATGAAAACCCCTTTTTTCAAGTAAACCACTTCTATTCCAAGAAAATACTTTAATTGGCCAAGATCCTTAATGTCAAGCTTATTATGAAGATGTGCCCTTAAATTTGAAATTCCCTCCTGGCCATTTCCTGTGATAACAATGTCAACAATACAAATGAGAACAACGATAGTTCCCTTACTTCTTTTTTTTACAAACATAGAGGAATCAACGTTACTTTTTTTAAAACTCACATGAGTGAGAGCATAGCTCAATTTTGTGTACCATGCCCTGGGGGATTGTTTCAATCCATATGAAGCCTGTTTTAATTTACACACTGTTCCATTTTCTAGTGCCGTTGGATGTCCTGGAGGCAAACTCATGTAAACCTCTTCTTCGAGATCTCCATGGAGAAACACATTTTTCACATCCATTTGAGACAATTGCCATCCAAGATAAGTAGCCACGGATAATAGGACACAAACCGTGTTCATTTTTGCAACTAGAGCAAATGTCTCTTTATAATCAAGACCATAAGTTTGTGTAAATCCTTTCGCCACAAGTCTGGCCTTATATCGTTCATCAGTTCCATCACTTTTAAATTTAGTTTTGAAAATCCATTTGCAGTCAACAGTTCTTTTACCTATATGTAGTTTGACAATCTCCCATGTATGGTTTTTGTTAAGAGCTCTAAGTTCCTCCTCCTTGGCTCTCCTCCACACAGATAGGAATTGGGCCTCATAAAAAGAACTAGGTTCTGGACTATTAGTGATGGCACTTCTAAAAGCAACATAATTTGGAGACACATGATTGTAACACGTGTTCCTGAATATGATGAGAAACAACATGATAAGTGAAAAAATCCTTAAGATTAAATGGAAGATGAGTAACACGAGTGGATCGTCGTAGAGGAATTGTGAGTTCAAGAGACTGGGCCACGGGTTCTTCATGAATCACTTCAGGTCTGTCTTCAACTTGATGATTTTCACAATTTTCTTCAGCACTACCATTTTGAGGAGTTTCACTAATAATTTTTTGCTTGAAAATATCAATATTAATAACAGGTAGTGGTGAGATATTATTACACTCCCCTTGAGTCATATTTTTAGATGATTCAGCAGAATTACTGTGAAAATAAGGCTCAGTTTCAATAAAAACAACATCCCTTGACACATATAATTTTCTTTTCTTCGAATCATAGCATTTGTACCCCTTTTTAGTAGAAGAGTACCCAAGAAAGATACATTTAGTAGCCCGTTTTTCAAGTTTGTCTCTATTTTGTTCATGAACATAACAGTTGCAACCAAAAACTTTCAAGTGAGAAATATCAATACATCTTCCTTTTAGAATTTGCAATGGTGAATTTTCTTTTAGAATTCTACTTGGGGTTTGGTTAATCAGATAACAGACGGTAAGAACAACTTCAGACCAATAAACTTTTGGTATATTCATTTAGAACATGATGGATCTGGTCACCTCTAGTAAGTGCCTATTTTTTCGTTCGGCAATACCATTTTGCTTAGAAGTCCCTATACAAGAGGTTTGGTGTATAATGCCACGAGGAGTGAGAAAATCCAAAAAATTATTATTAACTAATTTGATTCCATTGTCGACATGAAGGATCTTGATTCTAGCATTAAATTGATTTGAATCCATATGATAGAATTATTTGAAAGTAAGAAAAACTTCACTCTTCGATTTCAATAAATATATCCAAGTGATCCTAGATTTATCATCGATAAATGTGAAAAAATACTTAAAGCCATTATAAGAATTTATCGAGGCAGGTTCCCAAACATCATAATGTATCAAATGGAAGGGCTCATCAGAAAAACTTGTAGAACTTTGAAAACGTAATCAAACTTGTTTTGAAAATTTGCACACATCACATGAACTTGAATCAGAATAAAGTCTTGGAAACATCATCTTTAAAATATTGTCTAAAGGATGACCAATCTTAGAGTGCCATAAATTACCATCATTCAAATTATGTCAAGCTGTTAAGGCCTTATTTTGCAAATCAACTACGTATAAGCCATGCGAAGTATGCCCCTCACCAATCGTCTTCCCCGTGGCCCTGTCCTGAAATATCACAGATTGAGGAGAGAATATGACGTTACAATCCAAATCATTGGTAATTTTGCTAACCGAAAGCAAGTTTGGACGAAAGGATGGCAATTAAAAAACATCATTATAGTTATCGAAAAGAAAATTGGCTTTTTCAATTCCCCGTTATGAATATTCGCCCCATTGGCAATTGACACATGTTGGATATTCGTGATTTGGCTTAGTATGGCCCTCACCAATCGTCTTCCCTATGGCCTTGTCCTGAAACATCACAGATTGAGGAGAGAATATGACGTTACAATCCAAATCATTAGTAATTTTGCTAACGGAAAGCAAGTTTGAAGAAAAGAATGGCAAATAAAAAGAATCATGATAGTTATCAAAAAGAAAATTGGCTTTTCCAATCCCCCGTATAGGAATCTTAGCCTCGTTGGCAATTGACACATGTTGGCTATTCGTGATTTATTTGAAATTGGAAAGACATTCCAAACTCCCTGTCATATGGTCACTAGCCCCCAAGTCAATAATCCATGTGGATGTTTTTCGAGGCAACAAGGAACAAGAGTTAGCAAAAAGATTACCTATTTCTTGAGAAGATTTATTACCCAAGGGTGTTTCCTATGTGGAAGTAAAGCCATTCTTTCCCAATTGTTGAAGAAATTGTGCTAATTGTTCCAGGTTAAATTGAGAGTCAAAAGATGCAGCTTGAGCAGAGGAACCTTTGTCCCATGCCAACCTAAGATGACGATGTAAACCCCAGCACCTATCCTTGGTATGACCAATATTTCCGCAATGATCACATCTCAGAGAATCTACCCCCACCGCCGCATCCTTTCCCCTTCCATGGGAAGCAAACCCTCTACTCGAATTACTTATACATTTGGAGGATTCATACTTGTTGGCAGTAAGGGCTGTTCTTTCATAATTTTAAGGAGTCTCTTTATTTTCTGAAGTCATAACTTTCCTTCTAGTTTCTTCTTGACGAATTGCTGCACAAACATTCATAAATGAAGGAAGTTCTTTAGAAATAGATATTTGACTTCTGATATTCTCATAATTCGGTTTCAACCCAACTAAAAATAAGAAAATTTTATCTTGCTCAATCCTTTGTTGAATTTCTTTTAGGTCGATGGCAGCAGGTGAGTAAGTAGACAATTCATCTCAAAGTTTTTTGAATGAAGCAAGACACTCTGTAATAGTTTTCTCTTCTTGCTTAATGCGAGCTATTTCTTGTTTTAATACGGGATAAATTATCTTGTTTTCCATATATTTTTTTTATGGTTCTCCATAAATCTTAAGCACTCTCAGCATCAATGAAGATTTCAGCCATAATGGGCTCGATGGAATTAAGTACCCAACAGATAACTTTTCTATCTTCAGATATCCAATACTCATAGGCCAAATCATCTTTAGATGGAACCTTTTTTTTTCCTTCAACATGACCTTGCTTAGATCTTCCATATAAGGAGATAAGAGCAACCTTAGACCAAGTTAAGTAGTGGCTTCCATTCAATAGAGTACTAGTGAGTTTGTCATTAGTAATATACTCCTTTTCACGCATAACTGCTTTTTTTTTATCTCTCATCTTAGAACACAATTTAAAAAAAAATAAAAAAAACTTAACTGTCAATGATCACCAAAGCACCAAAAAACAACAACCAATGAGCTACACACCCAAATAAAAACTCAAGTAAAAAAAATTAGAACACATATATTCTAGAAGTGCTTTGTTTCTAGCACTATTTTTCCCAAAGAAATTTCTATTAAGAAATTTTGCACCGTTTTTTAAAGAAACCTCTTGGCAAGAGATAAAGATGCCTGTGCACCACAAGTTCTGATCGAGCATAAATTTGCCCACCAATTTTGCACACAAGATGAGAACAAATTTTGCTTCACACATTTTGCACACCAAAAATGGTGGAAAAAAATGATGTAAACTTTAGATAAGGATGATTTTTTTTTTTTTTTTACGAGAGATAAAGATGCATGTGCACAAGTTCTGCTCGAGCATAAATTTTCTCACCAATTTTGCACACAAGATGAGAACAAATTTTGCTCCATATGTTTTGCACACCAAAGATGGTGCAAAAGAATGATGTAAACTTTAGATAATTATGACTTTTTTTTTTTTACGATCAAGATGATCCACCAATTTTTGCACAAGTTTGCAGTATCGTGCAAAATATTCTTTGTGTAAAGAGAGAAACAAATATGGTAAAAAAAACTTATTGGTTCAATAATGGCAGAGGCTAGAACGAGTCTCTCAAATTTTATAGAGACTAGATCAACATGGACCCAAACAACAACCGTTAGTAGCTCTGAAATTGATCTGCTCTGATACCATGGAGAAAAAAAAATAAGTAACGAGCATATATGTGGTTCGGCAAGATGCCTACATCCACAGAAGAAAAAAGTCACTATTCTATTTTTCTTATCTGGATTACATGGGCTGCACCATATACATATTCACAATGATACGCCACATCATAATCCCATAAAAGTAGCTCAACACGGTAAACTAACCAGGAGAGACTCCACAAAGATAGATGATTATGTTTTTTAGCTGTAACCATCCATAAAGATAGGACCAACTTTCAACAATAAGCTGTTGTCAAATAAATGTTTTGGCAAACTCATTTTGAGCCCTTCTATCAACAATACTCAGGCCAAGAATCACCTTAGCAGCTAAGCTAGACAACTAGGCTTACATCAGTTAAGAGTCTGCTCTACAGTGAACATCAACATGAAAGAAAGGAAAAAGCAAGGGACTTATCATCATCGTCGTCATTTAAAGTCATCGTGTTGTAGTATGCTTACGGCTCCAAACACAAAGTTTCCTCACCAAAAGAATTGGGTTTTAGAAATTTAGTATTTTTATGTGGTTTGATGATGTGGAGGAGAGGGATTGAGGGGGAGCAAAGGTTCAGGATAGATAGGCAACAAAGAACAAGAGAAAACCAGGGGGCAACAGAGAACAAGAGAAAACCAGGGCCAAGAAAGACGTGCCAATTAATGAATTAGATATGGCATCTTGATGCACCCCACATGATTAGGAGATTTTCCTGTTTTCTAATTATGTGATCATTAGATCCTCTCTCTTTTTATCTCTATAGTGTTTTAGGCACCCTTTAATAACTTTTGCTTGCAGATAACAATATATAAAAGTTATTGGTTGTCACTTGAGATGGAATGCGTGAGCAACTCACAAAGATCCAAGAGCATGTAGATCAAAGGATATATGTTTTTAGTAAAACTCCAACCCCTAGTTTTGTCCAAAAGTGAACAACAAACCAAAAAAACGAAGGCCACAGAATTCATTCATTGCATGGATAGGCGAGCCAGATGGGGTGTCTGAGCTCGGCATTATAGTGATTACTATAATGAATTCGGTTCATAATTTTGTTTGCATTGCAGAACAGCAAGTTGCAATGGCAGTTGACTGGCATAGTTGCTCCTGTTTCATCCCTATCATCTATGTCCAACCAAATTGAAGGGCGTGTTAAGATAAAGAAGAACCTTGTAGACGATCAGTTGAGAAGTATTACATGAAATTATTAAGATATTGATCTCCTAAAAGAGAGTAGTTTTGATACCTTTAGTCGATAATTTGAAAAAATGGAGAGATTAAGGATGGTGTCGCACATAGAATTCGAGCTATGTGGCAAAGTGGAGATTTGTACATGAGCTTTATGTGAACTTCATAATACCAATGAAGCTTAAAAGGAAAATTCTATAGAGAGCTATGAGATCAGTTTTGCTTTATAAGATGGAGTGTTGGGTAGTCAACAAACAATATACCATAGGATGAGTGTAGCTGAGATGGGGATGTGGAGATGCACAAGTGGCAAGATAAAAAAGGATAGAATTCGAAATAAATACATTCGAGAGAATTTAAGTGTGACCTCAATAAGTGATAAGATGAGGGAAAGTAAACTTAGGTGGGTTGGACATATACAATATAAACCTAATGCAGCACTGATTGGGAAGTGTTATTTGATTCAAGTGGAAGACTTTGAAAAGGACAGAAGAAAGCCCACAAAGACATGGATAGAAAAATGAAAAAAGATATGGAAGGGACTTAGAGTCTTACTAAGGGTATGACAGTGTGGAATGGTTGAACAAGATTCATGTAGCTGACCCTAAATAGTTTGGATAAGCCTCTAATGATGACGATTACAATGTTCATCCAGTAATTGGAACCTTCAATGCAGTCATAAAAAAAAAAGAATCGCCCTTGAGGGGGCAGATTCTAGCAATGATACACGTGGCAGAACCATAGAATAAAAATCACAAGATGGTAGAGATGAATCATTGCAGTCCACGGGGTTTTCTTGTAACCTCCTTAAACCACTATTGACCCCAAGAAGGAGCAATTGTGAGATAGCCATTTTAGAAAAATCATTTGGTTTGGTTCATTCATTGTCTGCTCTGCTCCCAAAAAAATATAGATACTTGTTCTTGCTAGCGAGAGCATAAGAACTGGGCGAGCCAAAAACATCATTTGTTTCTTCGCCCTTAGAAAGCCTCAGGAAATTACAAAAGTATGCACCATTTTCTGCTTTCCACACAATCACTATCCATGTCTGTGTATACTCATGACTCAAGAAAGTAGCTAGGTCATAAAGACTTGGGAGAGCCCTTACATAACAAAGTTTGGAGAGACACATGGTCAAGCAAATCCATCTTCCTTCAAGAAACATACTTAATCAATCTGAAGAGTCACCCACTATTGAGTTCACGCAGTCCATGCATCATTTCCTCATCAAAGGAATGAAGAAATCTTGTAATGCTAACTTTATTGAGCATACACAAGACATGCTGCGTGTTGATTTGCATCGCATTGAAGTTACCGTGATCCTGTCAAGAACTTTTTTGTTATAGACATTTTACCCTATTTTCTCACTGCCTAAGTTTATATATCATTTCTTGTAAGAAGAGAAATCATTTATGGGGCAAAGTTTTAGGGTTTTCTATTTTGTAAAAATATATCATTCCAACACCAAATGAAATCAGAAGGCACCCTATTGGCACCCAATACAGCTTTAAGTTGTCACATATTAAAATGGAAAATATACAGTTGTACACACATTGCACACACATTACATAGTTTTACCTTTAATACAAGGTAGTCATAATTAATCTTGATAATTGGATGGCTGCATTTACTCCATTGACCAAGCTCAAAGTTCAAAAGAAACTTTTTCAAACTTTGTGACACCCCCAAGCTATCAAATTTCACATCGGATGGTTGTAAATAATTGTGACCATCTCATATCAAAAGTAAGTGATCTCATTATATACAATTCATTAGAATAATCACCTGATCTTTTCAAAAGAGTCCCACAAATTCATGTCATAAAGTTCTTGTTTATTTGATCCATGAAAAACCCAACTTTTTCCATCATCTCACATGCAGGAAAACCACACGAGTATCCATGTCACCACTAAAAACTATAAACCCACATATATCATTGAAATTTAATCACATAGGCAATGAATTGGAGTTAGCAATTCACAAGTTGATTTTAACTCGTAAGTCGATGCCTTGGTCCAATTGCATGTAGCCATATAAGTGAGCTAAAGTTTATACGAATTCAAACGCCATTGTAGATTTGATATGGTATCAACGCCACTCATGTAGGAAACCTCCTCGGGCTTCAAAACCAAAACCAAATGTCCTTTGTGTAGGAGTGTGTCATTCCATTCAACTTGCCCATCTATCGACCCGAACAAGAAGTTTGGTAGCACCTTCCAAGGTGCGACAAAGACAAATGATATCCACTCCATAATGTTAACATGGAACATCATCTTCTTAATATAAATTTGGAAAATTGTTTTATGTGGGTTGGACCGCATTTCTACAATATGCGGTCGAGAGGTATGAAGCATCCATCTTAAAAATGGATGCAAATAGTTGGTCTATCTAAAAACAAGTGTATCTAATGGTCCGAATGGAAAATTGCTTAAAACCCACAAAATTGTATTTACCCCCGACCTAACTTTTTTTAGCAACTTTTTCTCCAAAGCCATGTTTCCTAGCAAATACCCTCTAACTATAAAAAAAATAAAAAAAATAAAAAAATAAAAAAAATAAAAAATAAAAAATAAAAAAATAAAAAGTAAAAAATAAAAATAAAAACTAAAATACCCCTCCCTTACATCACACGTTGACCATGGCGGTTCGGTACTTCACCATGGCAATCCGACGTTTGGAAGAGGCGGTATGGTGCTTAAGTTACTGATTTCGAACGGTCCAACACTTCACCATGGCAGTCCCGCACTTCATCATGGCGGACTGGAGTTTGGAAGGGGTGGTCCAACATTTGTTTTTGGATTAATGAGCGGTCCGACATTTGTGAACTGCGGTCTGGCAAAATTGAAAATTGTGTCTAGAATAGGCGGCTCGACAATGTACAGTTCCGGTCTGGCAGAACGGATGGGTATATAACCACGATCCAGCATTTCCTTTTATTGGGATCCAAAAATTGCTTGTTATGTACGAAAAGGGTATTTTTGTCAAAAAAAATGAACTTTTTGTATTGGGGGATATTTGTTATAAAACTTGTTTTTTGGAAAAATTAGCTAAAAAAATTAGGGTGAGGGTAAAGTACCTAGAAAGTCTACTTTTGGGGGTTTTATGCAATTTTTCTATGTTTTTTAAATATAATTATTATTTCTAGTTTTTAACTTTTATTTTTTTTTCATATTCATGATCTCCATATTAAAGATTATAAGGAAAATATCCTTATGTGCCTTAATTTGATGTAAGATTTTCCAATAGACCCACGAATTTGAAATGTATCCAACAGCATCAACTTTTTTTAAAATCTTGTTACTAGCCCCTTAAACTCGAATAGTCACGTTCTATACAATGTTTACATCCCAAACAAATTTCAAAATAGCACTTTCTCACCCTTGCTTTTAACTTTTCCCTATGTCATTCCCTCTCTCTAGGTTTTCTCTTTTTCCTATGCGTCCCTCGCTCTCATAGGCCCTCTCTTCCTTCCAACCTCTGTCTCGCCCTCTCTCCCATCCCCTCTTTCCCTACACCTCCCTCTCTCTCCTGCCCTTTCTTTCTCCTTAAATCTAGCAGCCAACAGGCTCTAGCTCTCTCTCTCTCACTCCCTCTGCCCTAAACCTCTCTGGAATTTTTGGAAGGTAGAACTATAAAAGAGAGGAGGTTGGAGGGGATAGGGGAAGGGCCGAACATAATTTAGGTTGAAAAGAAAAGGTTAGAGAGAGAGATGTAGGTGAATGAGAGAAGGAGTCATTCTTCCATGGCTCGTTGGATTCATCGGGGGGTATGGATCCATTTGGGCTCTCATTTGCTTGTCCACAAATATGTCTTGTATTTTGAGAACACCCTGAGCACTTGTACATTCAAGAGAGAAATCAGATAAGGATGCCATGCTAATTAATAATGATGCAAACCAGTTTCATGACAAAAGCTCCTCTCATAGCCCATAGGTTCTAGATTCAACTTGTATAGCCATTATTAACGAATTTGTATAGCATAATACATGTACATCTTTCACATTCATGTTTTAAAAAAAAAAAAAAATAGAGAAGAAGAGGAAGAAGTCCTTTCGTCATTCTTTTAGAAATCATGGATATTTTATCATCTTTGGGAAGTTGAGGGAGCTTCCATCTTGAATACACCCATTGCCTGTGCTTTGGAAACCATGGGAGGCTGCTTTCTTGCTTTGCTAAAATTCACTAGTCGTTCGGCTCAGTACAACTTTCCCAAATACGCAACCAAGGAGGATTGCCTATTGAGATATTTGCAGACTCAATAAGGAAGAAGGTCACAGGGGGGATGTATTGCAGCAGAACAAAACCCAGTTCTCAACTAGGAGCTGCCGCCCGAGTCTGTGGATTGGTTTGCTTCTTGGGAGCCAAAAAGTTGCGTTGATGACCAACTTTGCAGTTCTTCCAAGAACCCCAGTAAGAGGTTCAGAAATAACGAATCACAAAACCAAAGAGAGAAAAAGAGTGACGGTGAGGCAAAAGAGGATAGTGAGAGAGAAATATGGCTCGTGTTATTTTTAAATTTGTTTGGGACGAAAATATATAATAAAAGGTGGTTCAATGAATTTAAGGGGTTAGTAGAAAGACTTTCGAAAATTTTGATGCTTTTAAATCATACACGAAATTAGCATCTATGAATATATTTTCCCAAGATTATATATTCTCTAAAAATTAAAATCAAATTATATTTAAAAACTATATTTATTTCCAAGCCCGTATCTCTACAATATGAGGGTTGGTAGTATAGAAACCATGTCCTATAAATTCTTCATTTTTACTGCTCATCATTCGATTCCAAATCTGTGGATGTCTAATCCATAGTTACCGAGCCTTCTCAAAGGCACATATCGGCTCCATGAGCACAGTTCCGTATTCCCAAAGCTGACCTCCTTGGGAGCTTGCTCATTATTTGGGATCTCAATCCCATTTAACATTGGGTCTCGATCCCATTTAACATGGGATGATACAAAGTCATCAAGTTTCACTTTCTTTTGTTGTCATGGACCTACTATCTCAATGATTTTATCATTGGACGAGGGGGTGGCAATGGACCCGACGTCTGGGTATGGGTCCAAAAATTAGATCCAACAGGTCAATTTCAAGCCCAAATCTTGAACCCAAACACTATTTAGGTTCAAATCCGGTCGTGTCCAAGTCCGAGTACCACATGATTTTTTTGGATCCCAATTTGTTAAGTATATTTGAACATATTTAAATATAAAGATATTTTAATTTTCGAGTTGGGTCCAATCAGGTCCGGGTCCGAGTCCGAGTCCAGGTCCCTCGTTATATTTTCAGGTGTAGGTCTGGGTCCCGTGACATTGTTTGGCTGCCCGACCCGACCCGTTGCCACCCCTACATGAAACTCTTAACACCATGGAATTTCTATGGTGCAAGCGCATGTAATATTAAAAAATAAACCATTCGTTTTTTAACTGGTTATATAGTTCAATATAATTTCACCTGCAAGCGCATGTAATATTAGAAAATGAACCATTCGTTTTTTAACTGGTTATAGTTCAATATAATTTCACCTGATTTTATAACATGTGTGTATGTATTTGTGTGTGCAAGTATGTGTTAGAGACGCTCCTTGGGCGTTGTCTCTATCACATGCGAGTGACCACATGCACTCCTAAGGGAAGGAATTTTAGGCATGCGATGGCTTCAGGATTTCCTTGAAGGTTAAAGCAAAGTTTTTCTATAATTGATAATAACATAAAAAACAAAACCTAATTTGCCCCAGTCAAGATCAGTTTTCAAATGTAGCCACAAAGGACTAAAAATCTGAAAAAGAGAACAATGACCAAATACTTGGAAGGGGATTGGGGTTGTGGAGGTATCACTCCCAAACCCTAGTCAACACGTTGTGGTTTCCATTCCATACCACCCCACTAACACCTTTGGAAAACTAACTCCTAAACTATTTGAAAAAAAAGGCGTAGGGGCCTACATTCCCAACTGAATTACCCCAAAAAAAATAAACGCGGATAACAAATTGCTCTCAAGAGTCAAGATTTTCTTGCATCACACATGAAAGAGATTTGCATGTTTGCTTACTCTTTTTATTTAACGACAGTGACAGACGAGCTCTAGCAGAGACCCCCTCAACCAAAGCATTGAAATACATGATACAAGCCCCATACCGTTCAACACAAATGAGAAATCCATCAAAAGAAAGAATTTAAATTTCTGACAGATATTAGAAGTTACAGATTGTACAGACTGGAACCACCATGGAACATCATTATCATGATTGTACCTCAGTTATTCCATAACGTGCTCCTGATTCTGTCCTCAGAATGGTCCATTTTTCTTATTGATAAAGTTTTCAGAGATTGTTCTAGAACTAGGAATGTAAAGTTGTTTGTTCAAGTGAGTTATTGGCAGATTAATATATATTTACAACACCTGATAGTTGGGCATTACAGCTGAAATGCTATGTCCATAGAAATGGTGTGCTTGTTTCAGTTTTTTGACACGGGAACATGGTGTTGGATTCCTCAGGCCATGAAGAAGAGAATTCAATGGCACGGCTATATTATGTAGAGACAAGCCAATCTAAACATGTTTTACTAGTATTTATTTCATGATGAGTAGCAAGAGATAAATCAATTATACTTTAATTGGCTGAACCATAAATAGTTTGAAGGTTTCATAGACATTTTCAAAGCTCATATAAGCCTAATCAAAAGAAATAAAAAAAGAACATCTCTAAAATGATGTAATGTAAACAATGTTTGATAAACAAGAAGAAGAATCCAAAAGCCTCTGCAATGATACATGTGTTGATACAAGACAAACAGGGTAACGGCATACAAAACAGAAGAATCCATTTAACATAGCTGAACTGGTAATTGACAAGGTTTTGAAAAAGTTATGAAGTTATATAAAATGGGGTAAGAAATGAAAGCTCTCTGATCCCATTCTGATGCAGACCATCCAAGGGCATAACTTATCGCCCTAATGTCCGCTTAGAGCAATGCAGAGCTCAACTTGAAGATCTATTCTAGATTTACGACCCAGTATCTTTACGGGTTTTTTAACTTGGATGTCTCGGGCTACAAATTGTGGTCGAAAGCCTGCTGATCAAAGAAGTGATGGATTTATTTAGCGTGTTCAAATTTTTTTTTCTCCATTATTGAGTTCTAGAAACATTTTAGGCAGAGAACCTCGGCGATCATCTAGAAAGATAAATTTTCTAGAAGATTGTGGGCTCCATAGATTAGAAAGTGGAGTCCTTAAAATTTTAGTGAGTTTCTTCTTCTTCTTCTTCTTCTTCTTCTTCTTTTTTGGTGCCAGTTTAGTTTCCTAAGTTTGTTTAAGAGAACAATTCTTTGCATGCTTTGTAAGGTCTAGTTTCCTAAAACTATAAAGGAACTAGTGACCTGATTTTGGAAGAAACTAGATGATTAGGAAGTATAGATAAATAAAGATAGCTTGACTCCCTATTTAAGTCAAATAAAGAATGATTCAAACCCCTCTAAATACCCATATAGGAGCCTAATTAATTCTACTTAAGTAATAAAAGTTACGCTTTAATTTTGGTGAGGGGGCCACCCTTTGAAAGAGAAATTCCTCATCTATATTTGTAGAGAGATTGATTCTAAAACTCAAAGCCAATTTAGGACAAAGGCTATCAAATGCAGGATGCAGTGCAAGATGCTAGGGGTCTGACGCGGCTGCAAGGCAATAGTAAGCATTGTAAATAATTATTTCTTCCTAATATATATGTTGTGTTACTCTCTGAGCAAGTAACGAAGACATTTTTGTCTATATTAAGATGATTTATCCATTCTTCAAACAAGCACACAAGAATATACCAAGCATTTAAGTACTAAAGCAAGTAGAGTACAGCATTGCTAACAGAAAATAAAAACTAATTCAAATTTAGAAACTGTAGCAACCGAGAAAATTTACTTCAGCTTGAATCTCAAGCCCAATATAGAAAGAAATTTTGATTTCTTAGTTTAATACTCTTCAAAGTCAAAACCCTTGATAACTCGTAAACAAGCACTCTGAATAAATGCTGAGATGAAGCCAACTAGTGGGGTTGCCATAAAGCATTTGGTGTTTGCAAGAAAGTTTGCAACCAAAAATTAAATAAACAAATAAATAAATTTTGCAATCTTAGTTTCAATCCCTTTAGAACCAAGAAAGTGTGGCTCAAAGGGGTTTCGAGACCAACATTTAATATTAAGAGAGGTGTTTTGAGAGGGTTATGCCCCCAACCCAGTCCCTTCCAAACCTCCCACCCCCCTCGCCCCAGGAAAATAAAAGCACCGTTTTGGGAGGGATGGTGTGTTGGAGGAATGATGATTTGTACCCGTGCTCATGAGCATTATCGTCACCAATGTGCTGGGTCAACATATGGGGCTTGCTTTACATGGCATGATGTAGCCACATATGCAGGCTATGTGCTGCCTAGGAGACTGCATCTTGATGCCATCCTAGGTGGGTCTATGTGTTGTGGCTAAGGGCCAAACCGCTTCATGCAGGCACATAATGTGTTATGCGACCACATCTGCTAATATTACTTTGGACTTTCCCTAAAGAAACCCCTTTTCTTTTGATGGAGTGATTCCCTAAAACCTTAGCTTGTGGATTGGTGGTACTCCCCTATAAGCTTGAACCCCATTCTTCTTTCCCCTCTTGTGTGGCACATCGCCATCCAGGATTCCCACAACCAAATTTGTCAACAACTTATACACGACCATAGACCCTAGTTTACACGTTCAAAACCTCAACTAACTACCTCATTGCATCCCCCCATCCATATGCCTAGCATTCATACTCAAACTTAAGTTTAAACCCAAGACTTCCCCTAATCCAACCCTATAATCCACTTGTCATCCTCCCATCTTGATGAAGCAGCCGAACTATCAGATTCCAGATACTTTAATCTCCATTAAACCCTTTAACTCAAAGCCTAATAGTTACATCTCCTATCATCCGTTCCTACTCAATATAGGAGAACTCTATACAGTCAACACCCTGGTGTCCCAAACCGAAGACCAAGGAGGCTTATTCCTAATTCTTCCTTTCTAGGCACACTTCACGTGTTACAATTGTCTAGTAGCTACGCCTCCTTGATCCTGCATCAGTTTTGCTATAGCAGCTAGTAGTTCCAAAGAGCTTGTTTTGAGTTCAGCCATGTCGACTGAAATGAATTAGAGCTATTGCTCTCAACTCTAGAAAAACGCAAAGAGGCAAGCTATTGTTGCAACCAAGGGACACAATGGGTTCCACAAAAATCTTTTTTTTTTTTCAACCTATTAACTTTGTATAAAAGTAAGAGAGGTATTACAGTACACAAAAAATACTGCCCTCGGGGGACAGGTCGTGGCCAGCAACGGGCTGAATAAAAAAAAAAAACTATAAAAACAAAAAGTACAATGCTTAAGTAAAAAGAAGTGAAACAAAAAGTCTTCTAGGTTGTGGCTGTGAAGCTCCCTCTTTATAGCCAGGGTGTCGGCCACAAGGTTGGACTCCCACCAAATATGTGTCCATGAGACCCGAATATGCCTGCAAATGTCAAAAATCTCGTCAAAAATTACAGTGAGTCTCCATGGCAGGGTGGCCTTGAGTCTTCAATGCCTTGGTTAGTTGAGAAAATTATCATCACTCTAAAACTGGCATGTGGATGGTAACAGAAGAAAAGCCTCCAATAGGATGCAAAATGAGCACATTGACGATTCTCCCACTCTCAAAGCCATGATTGGCTCCAAGCACTGGAATTGACTCAACTTTGAGGGCAACCAATACAGACCCTTCGAAGGAAGAACATGTTCATATAGGTCGCAATAAGGTGCATTAAACCAAGACCAACAAATTCATCAAAGAGAGTGGTCTTCAAATTGAGCCCCCTCCCTGCTCACAAACAAAAAGCTCCTATCACATCTGAGGGGCAAGATAGTAAAGACAGGGCATTGTAATGACCACCTTAAAAAGGTTGTAATCGCACCTAATGTTTCAAGTATGGGAACTAGGTCACATTGGCTTCCATTTTCCAACCAAGGCTTAAATCGGAGGATGGTGGATAAAAAGGCAAGGATAGTTGTCAAATGATGAAGGAACTGTTACTAAAGAAATCATTGAACCTATGACAAATGAAGCAAGTCATCCCAACTTTGCTCTCTTTTCAGAAAGACGAGCCCAAAGAGTGGGGAGGTGGTATCTTGTCAAGTGTAAACTGAAGATATGCAATCTCATTATTGATGGGGAAGCATCATCAACAGTTCCTCCAAAGAGCTGGTTGACAAGTTAAATTTGAAGATTGGGAGGTACCATATTTCTTGGGTAAATGAAACCACCATTCCTATTATTACCCACTGTCTGGTAACACTCTGGATGATCAATTCATATGCAAATCGGACATAATGTGATGTCCTTCACATGACGATATCTGTCCTAATGGGACAACCTTAGCTGTTTCATAACAAGGTCAAGCATGATGATGAGGCCAACACCTACTCCTTCAAGGTCAAGAACATGAAAATTATTCTGAAACCTTTGAGAGAGACAGGTTCATAAGAAGATAGAGACAGCCAAGCCAGTCAATCCTTTGACACTCAAGTCTTCACTAAAAGATATCAAGAGGACATGATAACTACAGCGCTTGTCATTAAAGGTGCCAAACCCGACAAAGGTCAGGAAGATTCTCTCTCAATTCTCAAGCTTGCTCCCAAATGAGCTTCATAATGAGTTGGCACTCATGAGAGACGTACGGCATGCCCCAATCTCATTCTTACAACTACAATTCTGAGCCTTCTTGTGTACCACATGAGCCCCATAGAGCATGAAAATATTTGTTGGCAAGTGGTAGAGTTGATGGACAAGGAACTTGTTCATAAGAGTATGAGCTCATGTGCAGTAACTACCCTCCTAACCCAAGAAGGATAGTTATGGCATAAAAACAAGTGCATGTGCATAAAAACAAGCTCGAAAAAATGTGTAAATTGGACATGTTTGTCCCAATTGATCAACCGACATACATTGTTCATTTCCTCTAGGCAGTCCCAAAAAAGTATTATCAAAAGAAATAAAATCCAAACTATTAAGAACAACACGGAAAATACTGAAGAAAACACATGATTCAACATGGGACCCATTCAACTCAATGAGTTTTTCCTAACTGATATAGGCAACTTACCAAAGCCATAACTTATCGACCAGATATCCATTTAGGCTAATCCAAATCTTAAATCCAAGACCTCTTCGAGATCCACGACCATTATCTCTAGGTCTTTTATAGATCGTACATTTGAGTTTCAATTGTGGTGAGAGCCCACCTTTTGAGGAGAAATTCCTGAATCGTTTTATGAAAGAGTCATCCTACAACTCTAGCCTAGGCTTGGGAGTCCCCCCAAAAGGTTAGAGGCCCATTTTTATCTTTTCGTGGAGAGATACCACAAAACCCTACCTTGTGGATTAGAGGTTTTCCCCACATAAGCATGGGAACCTTATTTCCCTCTTGCACCTTCTTCTTTCCCTCTTTCATGGCACATCCCCATCTAAAGTTCATCATCAATTCAAGCCCTACCATAAACCTTAATTCAAAATTTGCAAAGCCTTTACTAATCCACATCATTACAACCCCATCCAAATACCAACCTCCATGGCCTTCAATCTCAATTATATACCCTAGAATT
Organism: Amborella trichopoda; assembly: GCF_000471905.2. Next base: position 1,872,695 of record NW_006498220.1, read on the forward strand.
GCCCTAATTCAACCCTAGAATTCATCACATAATCCTTTTATCTTACTGGGCCAGCTAAACTACAGCAACTTTAAACTACATCCTATAATCTACTCCCTATAATCTACTCCCAGTTAATAAGGAAGACCTCAATGCATCCAAACCATGCTTTCATAGGCAACCCACTGCTATAAACTTAAATCCTAAACCAATGGAATTTGAATCCAAGTATTCCATTGAGCATTTGGAGGAAGTCTCCTTCTCCTCTCTCTCTCTCTCTCTCTCTCTCTCTCTCTCTCTCTCTACTCTACTCTCTGTCGTACGTACTCTCTCTCTCTCTCTCTCTCTCTCTCTCTCTCTCTCTCTCTCTCTCTCTCTCTCTCTCTCTACTCTCTCTCTCTCTC
>NW_006498220.1:1873097-1937508 GCF_000471905.2 Amborella trichopoda
CTCTCTCTCTCTCTCTCTCTCTCTCTCTCTCTCTCTCTCTCTCATAGATATACATACATTAATACATATTGTATCTATCTACACAAGGACATACCCACACGCGCGTGCATACACACATGCACACATGCCCACACACACACACACACACACACATATTACCTTATAAACTAGAAAATTCCATTAGCAATAACTTGTTTGATAATTAAAAAAGAAGAGCATTTTTTTCCCTTGAGAATGTTCACTTTAAAAAAAGGACTCCTTTTTTCTTAAAGGGGCATATTTATAATTTTAAATTGCTTCCAAAATTCAATTATGATTGGATAAAGGAGTCCTTTTAGTTTTAAAGTTTATGCATGGAGGGAATTTGAAATAACAGCAATATCCTTCACAAAAGACATGAAGAATTTACAGTCAAAAGTCATTTTTCAACATAGAAAGCTATTTTATGTTAAAATTTTCAAAATAGGAAAACTCTGAGTTCATGATTAGCAGTAGCCTAGAATGTCCATGCATGCATGCTTGTGAAACACTCCCCCCAACGAAATATGTTCCTCAGCGAGCTCATTCAAGAGGCACCCACCTACAAGGCAAAGGCCCTTAGCAGCTTCCACCATTATAACCATTGATCTTAGCCACAGGTATCATATACAGCAGCATAACACATTCTTCAGCCTCATCAAAGCAGTTGGGCAATGTGATGTGTCTACATATGCCGCCCCTGCTCGTGAGTGGATATAAAATAACGTCCACAAGCAGGACCAAAATAATAAACCACCTTCACCCCCCCCCCCCAAAAAAAATAAAATAAAATAAAATAAAAAAGTTCAGGAGTATAAAACCCCACTGAAGCCCCTTAGAACCAATATAACTTTTTCAATTTCAAAATATTAGACAAATCCCGTGGCTTTTTTGGAGAAGACTTCGAGTTTCTTTTGTACTATATTTTCAAGGACTCCGGGCAAATCATGAGGAATCCAGGATTTCAAGGGGCAAGGAGAGTAAAACTAGAATCAAATTCTCTTTTGATTTTGGATTCGACATGGAGACCAAATCAATTTTTGGCATTTTAGCTATATCCTACAGTGTATTTACTGGATCGATGCCGATATAATTTTTGAAGTGCTTGGATTATAAATAAATATTCTTTCTTGTTTGTTTAATTTATTCAATGGGTTGCATGAATATTTCAACGTTATTTTAATAGACAATAGAGGCAACATATGCCTATGCTTTTTTTTTTGAGAGAAAAACTTTTTTTTTTTTTGAGAGAACCTATGTTACTCTCTAATAGCAACTCAAACAGCACAAATATTAGAGACAAATACTAAATTAAAATGCCTACACCATTCCTTGTATTCTTATAGTTTCCAATTAAATTTATTGACCACATCAGAGGTGATGTGCCAGTGTTGAGCCACATAGCATGTCGGACCCTCTTAGCACCTCGATTCTACATCTTGCATATGATAACCTTGATCTTGTCCTAATTAGAATTACTAGTATAACTCTCACCCTTTCTTTCTAAATCCAGCTCACTTGCGTAGGACCGAAGACCCCGTGATCCAACATCATATGCACTTGAAAGGTAAGCAAAGATGGACAAGGCGGATAATACATGTATCTCAAGGGTACTAACTGGGGAATCAAAAGTACAAAATGATACTTTTTATTGCTTTCATTATAAATTTATAATAAAACATCACCATACAATTAAAGAGCGTAAACTGAGGACTTAGCAGAAGGGAAATAAGCAACTCAGTCAATATAGAAAATTAATTTCAATGGAATTAAAATTATACCCCGAGTAAGGTAATCATTGTAATTAAAACCCATAAAGACCCGCAGACTGATCCATGAGTTGGATCAATAAATGTACAGTCCTTTGGTTCTAAATTGTTTCATTTCAATGAGGCTTTTTAGTTGTTTAATATGCCCATAGACTGGACCTTGGAAGGGCAACTTGTTTAAATAATTAAATATTCAATTTCTTCAATTTGGATTTGGATACTCTCCCCGAGTAAGGTAATCATTGTAATTAAAACCCATAAAGACCCGCAGACTGATCCATAAGTTGGATCAATAAATGTACACTCCTTTGGTTCTAAATTGTTTCATTTAAATGAGGCTTTTTAGTTGTTTAATATGCCCATAGACTGGACCTTGGAAGGGCAACTTGTTTAAATAATTAAATATTCAATTTCTTCAATTTGGATTTTGATACTCTAAATGGGATCTAGAACTCGTTTATTAGGAGGGGTACTCAAACAGGTAGGCCTTTTCGTATGGATCATCTTAAGACACATGGTACTTTTATGCTTCCTATAGTATCATTTTCTAACTTCTATAGTTTGCCAGTGCTGGCTTTCACTTCAGATACTGTACCAACACTAACTACGTTTTGACACTTCATGATATGCTACCTAATCTAAGCTTCTGATTTTAGTAACTTTGTTCTCCCGATCTTCTTTCTAGGCTAAATAATCCACAAAGGGTGCTTTGTTTGGGGTATGGTGAAATTCAGACAACTGTAAAATGATCCTTTTCGTATCAACAGTAACCATTCTTTTAATCATAGACGAAACAGAAGGCATTGTACAAAACCAACATTACAATGCAATCTAAGATAGCTGTTAAGAAGACATTTCAGAGAGGAAAAAACAGGAAAACACCAATTAACCTCAGTTGTCCCACCAGAAGGCATGGTACAAAAACAACAATTACAATGCAATCTAAGATAGCTGTTCAGAAGACATTTCAGAGAGGAAAAAAAAGGAAAACAGCAATTAGCCTCAGTTGTCCAACCCCATTATTGACATGTAAAAATTACAGTCTGGAGATTTCATCCCAGAAGATAACAATGCACTACAAACATTTCAACAAGGGATAGAGAAGACAAGCAAAGAAGCCCATAACTTGTCTTGTTTAAAATTCTAAACATAATATCTTTAGTATGATATGAATATTAGAGAGGGTTTTACATGACAAAACACTTGAACTATACACCAAGATATCAGATAAGATCCCCATGTTTTCCAATTCGGAAACAATTTCAAAGATCACCATGTTCTCCAATTCAGTAACAACACTATCTGATAACTTCACCAAGCAGCCAAATAAAACATAAAATGAAAAAAATCAAATCAATGAAAGACTTTCCAGAACCACCACAACCACCTTTTCTTTGCTAGATCTTCAGATCATTACAAGCAAAAAATGAAAACCAAAAAAGAAAAAAAAAAAAAAACTTTCAAAGTAAATGGCCAAAAGAAAGCAGGGTGAGAGAAAAAACAAGCAAAACTACTCGAACTCAAAACAACAATATCAATTAGAAACACGCCAATAACACAACACAAGACAGAAGAGAGAGAAAGAGAGACTGTGACACAGTGGGATTCAAGGGCTGTTATTGCTCTCAGTGCTTTAGCTCGAACAAGAAAACCTTAACGATGTATCAGAGTTCATTTACTTCCGGGTCCCACTGACCTGTACAGGATGAGGAGGGTACCACCCTGTTAATGTGTGTTACCGCCGGGTGGCTGGGGCATCAGGGAAATGGGAGAGGGGCACGAGCTCGGACAGGGGCGTTGATAGTGGGGTTGGCAGTGGGGACGTCCTGCAGACAGGGCAGGACGCGTTGAGCCGCAGCCAAGCATCGACGCAGCACAGATGGAAGAAGTGGCGGCAGTCAGGCATCATTCTCAGCATCTCTCCCTCCTTGTACTCACATAGACAGATGGAGCACATCGCCTCGTTCCCCTTTGAAGCCTTCGAGAAAGCAAACTTTGGGTAAGAATTGATCATGTTCTGGTCAAGCCCAACAACAACAGAATGTTCATCTCCTTCGTCTTCTTCACCTTCTGCCACAAAAATGATTCTCGGCAACACAATCGTCTCGACATTAGAAGGAGGAGGAGATCGCCTGCCTCTGCAACATATGTAAGAGGCCAGTAGGATGGTGGAGAGGAGAACGAGGAGGCCAAGGGCAATGGCAATGGAGTACCCCAAGCCGAGACTGCTGAAATTGTTGACGAAGAAGCCACCACCGCCGCCGGCGGCCATTTTGTACTAGGGTTTTTATGCGCATCATCTGTGAACGAGTGTGAAAAGGGGTAGAAAAGGGTTCAGCGCCCAGCTACTGCAATTAATACCGGAGTTGAATGGGGCTCAGACTGCATTAACTGCTTCTTCCATTGCTCCGTCCGCCTTTGCTCTCGCCCTCACTCTCTCGATGCGCGCTCACGCTGACTTTCACTCCCTCTGCCCCTTTTAAACTACCTATATTATATACTCATCTTTGTTTTAAAATCCCTTCAACACTCCCTTACTTTTCTTTTTTTTTCGTTAAAGCAAATATTGTTCTCTTAAGTCCCTTTAAGTCCCTATTCATAAGCCTTTAATTTAATTTTTAGGGTAATTATCAAATATATCCTTCTTAGTTGTCAATATTTCAAACTTATTTTTGTTTTTGTCTCATATATCTATACAAGTTTCTAGCTATATTTTGCGTAAAAAAACGTTTTTACTCCCGGCTCTAATAGAGCCTTCTTGAAGGGTTCCTGAAATTTTTCGGTCAAGTTTCTGATGCACTTAGAAACTTATAAATCGTGATGAACATGCTACATTCATGATGGTTGCCACGGGCTCTATTAGAGTAGCATTGACCTTCACAGGTACTGGAGAAAAGCTTATGTTTCGATGAATGCTAATTTCTCTGAAGGTGGGGTCTTTAGTGTTCGACATCCTAAGAAAAGCTCGAAAAATATCGTTAATTTAAAAGGAGGTGAAAAAGTAAAAGAGAGCTATTGCTTCTCAATAAAGTAACATATTCCTCCAAAACAATCATCTACAAAGAAAATGGAGTAAGAAACCAAAAAAGGATCTCATTAAAACCAAGATTTCCGATTTTTTTCACAAAAGCTCTAAAACAAAATACACACCACTTTTCCACCATGAAAGAATCTCTCTCTCTCTCTCTCTCTCTCTCTCTCTCTCTAACAGGAGCAATGGCGACTTGGGTTAGCTGGTAGGTATTATGTGACCTTGGTTTCAAACCCACAACGGCTCTATCGACTCTATTAGAGCCATGGCGACCCTCACAAACATAGCAAGTCCGTGATGGTTTATAGGTCTAGCCAAAGGGTTCGAGGAACCGTTCGAACCTCCATGGCTCTAATAGAGCTGTTATAGGGGTAAAAATACCTTTTACGAAAAAAACAGCTAAAAATAGATATAGATGTATTAAACAAAAAATAAATGTAAGTTTGAAATAGAGGCAACTATGGGGGATATATCTGATAATTTTCTTATCAAAAGAAAACAAATAATTTTATGATTCTCAAGAAATATTAAATCAAATTTAGAAGGAAAGAAAAAATAAATAATTTTTGCTGGAGATTTTAAAAAATTAATAAACAAAAGAAAACAACAAATTAGAGATCTAGGATATTGACTAAAGATCCTAAAAGAAAAAAAAAAAAGGAAAGCCATCTAGTTCAATCCCTCGGGGACCGGGGCTTGATGAAGCCCCTCTCGGACAACCGCTTGACTCTCACACGCGTTTGCGCCCACGTGCCACGTGCCACTTGCGGATAGGTATTTCCAACAGTGACCGGATTTTAAAGTAATGAAGAGGTGGACTCGAGCACCAACCTCACCGTAGTTGAGTTCGTGGGATACGCCCGGGCTACAGTCCTCTCAGATCAATTACGAAAGCCCTCTGGCTGTTCAGCATCGCAGTTTGAATTCAACCCTCTCTGAAATCAACACCTCACCTAGACTCTCACAAAAAGACTGCTAATGAAAAGTCCACTTATAATAAACTCCTCTTTAATGCACTCACAAGTTAGTGGTTCTAATTTTGGGGGTAGAGTGGTAAAGGAAAGAATAATTGTAGATTGATGAGATCTTGGTTTAGACATGAGAAGAGAAAGAAGAAGGTGAGATGAAAGAAGTAAAAGGATGACTCGAAAATTGTGCAGCCTCCCGACATAACCTCTCCTAAGAGATATTGCTAGAGACAAAGGAAAGTACCAGGCTAGAAGTCTTGGTACCTAGAGGATTTGGAAAGTGGAGTTACAGGACGTGGCCTGTAACTATGTCACTAACCCAAAAAGCCCCCTAAAAGTGATCCAGGGAGAGAAGAAAATGAAAGAGAGCAAAAGAGATGAAAATCTCTCACAACTCAAACGCTATATGACCCGGTGGTTAGAGTAGTGTAAGAGTCATAACTCTAAGAAGGAGAAGGAGAGAGTAAGCAAGAGAGAAGGAGAAAGAGAGAGCGCGGACTTGCCTATAGTGCGGGCCCATGACCCGAATGAGGGAAAGATAAAGAGAGTAAAGGAAAGAGAGTAAGAAAGGGACATCAGGCCTGCCCACAGTGTGAGTCCGTGCACTTTAGATGTGAAAAGAAGAGAGAGAGTGAGCAAAGAGAGAGAAAGAGAGCAAAAAGAGAGAGAGAAAGAGGGAGAGGGCTCGAACCCCCTAGGTCCGAGTGGAAGAGAGAGAAAGAGAGAGAAAAGATAGAAAGAGAGGGAAGAGAGAGAAAGAGAGAAAAAAGGGAGGGAGAAGAAAAAAAAAAGAGAGAGAAGGAAGAGAAGAGAGAGTGGACCTCGAATGGGCTTGAGCCTAGGTACACTTTCATTGGTCTCTTTGCATGCACTTGAGAGAGAAGTCTTGGTCTGTGTGCATCAAGGTTAGGGTCTAAGGTCTAGGTGTATGGCTTAGATGGGTTGGGTTAAGGTATGGTGTATGGAAATTAGGGTGTATATATGCTTTGGTATATTGGTGTAACTAAAGTGTATGGGATAAGGTAAGGTATAGGAGAACTAAGGTGGAGTACTATGGTGTATAGAGTAGGGTTGAGTGTAGGAAAACTAAGGTAGGGTGTAGGGTGTATGGAATAGGATTCGAAGTTAGGAGTTCTAGGGTGTATGGTAGCTAGAGTGTATGGGGTAGGATTGGGAGTTGGGGATCCTAATGAAGTTGGAATTTTGGGGTTCTAAGGAGTGAAGGATTCCTATGGGTATTTTCTCTCTCTAGGAATTGTTTTTCACTCCTCACTCCTTGAGTCTTGGGGTTAAAATCAAACCAAAAGAACAAGCCTAAGCTCTTAGAATTCTCAAGCTCTTCTCATTAATTTCCAATACTCTCAAGAGTCTCTACAAATGACTGCACTTTGCTTATATAGGGTATCCCCAAACCACAGGTGGATACTAAAAAACCTTCAAAAACTTTGAAAATTACACATTTGATAAATAAAAATATTAATCATATTTTTTGAATTAATGACAAAAATACCCCTAAGCAGTTTTCAACAAATGATAAAACCATCCCTCAATGAGGAGCCTCTAGCCATTGCTAGGCCTCAGGAACCTTTTGGATGTTTACGGTGGCAATTTAAGTGATCAAACGTCGTAGAATTGATGCTTGAATTATTACACACGTTTTGATACCCACGATCATTTTTTAATAGAGTTTTAAAGAAAAACCCAAAATCCGGTCAAATCCATAAACTTGTTATTCTTCGACCACCGATTCGGCATGATCCGTGATGTTCCGAGACTTCATTTTGATCACAAATTGAAGAGGATACTATCATGATAATTTTGTAATAAATTTTATCCATTTTGGTTTCCGTTTGAGCATGTTCCAATTTTGGGAAGTCGTCGAAGAATGGGATTCCGTCGACTGGAAAAGTATGCCTTCTTCGACCTCAAAATTCAGGGTCAACTGGCCTCCAATCGTACACAAAAATTATATCAAACTGAAGATCTTCGAAGCACGGTCGCAACAGACCTATACTTGCGACGATCCGACATCGAGATCTTGAGCTATGGCCTCTCAAAGAATGGGATGTTCCTCTTTTTAAAATATGAATTTCCATGTTTTGAGCCCATCTTCTCTCTAATAATTCTCTTATTTCGGGCCATGCGATGATGCGTGAAATATGTCAAAATGAGTGTATCGTCGAGATCTAGCTCGTGTCTGAATATGAGCTTAATTAGACAAATGTGCAAGTTAATGAACATTTTAAATTCATCCAAAAATGAGAAAACACAGTTTCCCTAAATGAAAACTGGTTCACCGAGGCTACACCGCAATTGTGTAAAACCCACCCATTTTTTGTAAGTTAGGCCCAGAATAGTCTCAGAGGATCCGATTGAGCTAAAACCTGATACTTGAGGGTTTTTTGACCTTTTGGATCTAATGGCACTGGTTTGATACTCTTTTGAGACCCATAAAATAGGGTTGTAGTTATAGAGTCTATTTTTAGCATGAAAAGAATTGGATTTGAAAACTATGTTTTGTCCTGATCGGCTCAAAACCTATCAGAACGCGAAGAAAATTTATCGTTGTCCTTAGGGCATCCAAGAATACCCTCTCATGCAATTTGATGTAATTCTTACACTTCTTCAAAGGTCACCCAATATCATGCGTATTGGTACATTGTTCTCGCGGTCTAACAACGTCTTGGGCACCAACAGGACCAAGTTACTATCGGCTCTCTCTTTATGCATGTCAGAGATATAAGCACATCAAAAATATTGTATAACAACTTGCCTGCCGAATGCTACTCTTTAAGAGAAACAAGAAGTGTAACATGCAAAACAAAACCTTGTTAGAGTTCATCTTCCGAATTCTTACTGAGGCGCTTTTATTGTCTCTCAACAATCTTTTTCTTCTTGATCAACAACACCAACACAATCCTTGAGAGGAGACCATGCTAAGCTTCTTCCTTGAGGGATTATTGAAGTGGATTCTAACGATCGGGGGCCTTGTTTAAGGGATCGATAAGCCCAATACTGTTAAAACCCCTTTTCTACGGGAGCATGTTGACCGGGGGCCTTGCTTAAGGGCTTTCTTCCTAACTTAACAATGTTTCCTAATGAGTTGATTGTTGGGTGCCTTTGGGCCTTGAATTCCAATCCAGTTGCATTTTTTAATCCAAAAACTAGGGGCCTTGTTTAAGGACTTGGGACCCAGTATTATCAGAATCCAGATATGTCTGGCAGTCAAGGGTCTTGCTTGGAGATTTCCTTCTCAATCCGTCAAATTTTTCTCTTGAAAGGCTAGCAACAGGGGCCTTGCTTAAGGTCTTCATTCCCATTTTACACTAAACTTTTGATTTGTCTATTTTGCTTTAGATAGATAATCGAGGAGAGCCCTTAATGAGGTGTATGAACTGCTTCATCAGTACTTGGACTGATAGAACAAAGGGTATCTCTTTGGGGGCTTACACCCAATATATCGGGCTTAGTCAAGGACTTTTTGGTAGCCATCCTAAAAGTCTAAACATGTCAATAACTGAGGCCTCAATAAGACGGTCTCTTTGGGGCTTGAAACCCCGATCATATTGGAGCTTAGTCGAGGGCTTTTTAGTGGCCATCCTGAAAGTCTAAATCTGCCAGTAGATGGGAACCTTAATAAGACAGTTACCCTCGGAACTGGGGTATCAATCCAGGTTAGGTAATCAATTGCCTTATCAAAACTTAAATCTCAAATTGTCAACATGGTCTTCCTGTTTTTAGTTGATGTCTTAGATTGGAGAATCTCTTCAACAAATGGGTATCCTGACTTGCCATCTTGATAATTCTTATGATAGCTCTTAAAAAGGCTGACCTTGATTGTTGGATTCTTTTTTTGTTTAAGTGGTAAGGTACGGTATTGATTCCTAAACCACCAAGCTTTTGCAATCTTCGAATGGTTGAAGCCACATTGGTCGAATGCTACATTAATCTGTTTATTAATCCAGACGCCCTTTCATGTTTCACCTGAACTAGATAGAAGTGGCACCACAAAACAATTTCTACAAACTTCTTCCTTTATTGAGGTACTTTTAGCAGTAGCTTCGAGGTCATGTCCACCGTTTTATTTCATAGCCCCCTTTTAGGTTTTGACCATGCCCAATTTTCTATTTTAAAACACTTTTACTTGTGGCTTTATGGCCACCGTCTTTCATTGTTACTCATGGTGTCCTTTCAAGTTTTCACCATACCCAATTTTTATTTTTGGCAATCTTACCCATAGCTTTATGGGTATGTTCACCTGAAGCTCTCACTCTTACTCATGATCATCCTCATCGGATGCTCATCATGCTCAACTTCTTTCTTTTTGGATGATTTTACCTACAACTTAATAACTGTATCCGTCTTTATAAAAGAGAAGGCCTCCTCCTTGATGATGAATAGGATGGAAGGGTTACGGCTGTATGAGGCTCACTAAGGTAACAAATACTATGGGTGAGGCTTTTATTAGGAGGGTGAACACTACTAGAAATGTTTTTGGGTTTTTGCATGGTGATGAATGGCTCACACTTGCTAGGATATAGGGGTTTAGGTAGACCATGAGATAACTTATAATGACTTTAAATTTTTGGGACTAAAAAACAGTAATAATAATAAAAACAACAACAACAACATCATCAACAATAATAATAGTAATAAAATAATAAAATAATATAAGACACTTAAATAGTGATAGATCATTGTAATATGAATGCGTCATGGGACCACCCTAAATTTTCCTTTTTACGTTTATTTTAATTTAATTAAAGTGATTAAATATGAAGTGATGTGTCATTATGAGGTGATAATGTGTCATGAGGTGGCATGATAGCGTGGTGATGTGTCATAAGGTGGCATGGTAAAGTGATAATGTGTCATGAGGTGCCATATATATAAATAAGGAAAAAAGACACATGTTTGACACGTGTCAAATGAAGATTGACACTCTCACTTATAAATAAACATCATTGACCTATAATTAATCAATCATAATTGGGTATTCTCTCTCCTTTCAAATGTAAGATTCTCTTCTCTCTCTCTCTCTTAAACTATTTTATTACAATTATTTTTCTATCTTCCATGATTATTCTCATAACTTCATCATAATTGGTTTTCTCTCTCCTTTCAAATATTAGCTTTTCATTCTCTCTCACCGCCTCTCATAATATTAGTATTATAATAATATATTTCATAAAAATAGTATATAAAATTCATGGTGATGTAAGGACTATATGATATCCATATAAGATAATTTGTTATCTATATACTTAAGTGATGTAACGAATTTTATTCTTTCTCTCTCTTCCCCTCTCATAATATTATTATTGTAATAGTAGTATCCTTATTCTCTTAATTATAATAATTTCAATATATAAAGTTCATAGTGAAGAACTATAAGATATCCATAAGATATAATTTGTTATCTATATACTTGAGTGATGCAACAAATTTTATTCTCTCTCTCTCTTCTCCCCATAATAGTGGTATTATAATAATAGTATCCCTATGCTCTTAATTATAATAATTTCATAAAAATAGTATATAAAATTCATGGTGATGTAAGGGCTATATGATATCCATATAATATAATTTGTTATTTATATACTTGAATGATGTATATAGTCTATAATGCCACACCATATTCATATATAGTTGAGTGATGTATATGTGATAAACGGACTATATGGTATCTCAGATATTACATATATAAGCCACTTATTCAGTAGGGATAAAAATGATGTGTAACATCACAATGTTACACATTAATAACCCAAATTTGGACTATACTATACAATTTTAATTTGTTTTTTATATTATTATATTATATTTTTAATATAATTATTGTATCCATAACTATAATATTCCCAAAAAAATTAAAAAAAATATTATTCCATAAAAACAATATTATTCTCTTAATAAAGTTCTTATAAAAACAATTATATCTTTCTCCCCTCATAGCAGTTCCTCTGTCTCTCTTAAGCATATAATATTTCTCTCTCTCTTATATATGAACATATTTGTATGTTCCTTCTCCCCATATAAACTCATTTGGTCTTTGTTTCCCATACCTTTAAATGAATGCCATTGCTCTAGCAACAGTAGCAACATAGCCATCTCATGACATATAAAAGTAAGTGATCTTATTTTCCTGAACAATAATTATATGAACTGGTATCTTTTACATTTAATTGTAATATTTCCATCTATCATTATGAATTTTAGATACTGTAAATGTTATGTGTAAGTGACCTTATTTTCCTGTAAAACAGTTATTTGAAAATTTTAGACATTATGAGTTTTACGTGTTCTCGTAACATGATTTCGAAAATTTGTATCTCCGCATTCAATAGATTTGTAATATTTCTGTCTATTAGATAGTTGAAAATTTAATATTTGACACTAGATTTCCATAAAGAGCTATTTTGTTATTATCATGTTAAATTTCAAGAATGTCTCTCAGAACTACTACCTTTATGAAATTATTGCCAAAAATGTTTGACTGGTTATTTATAGAAATCTCAGTGAAAGCAATTGCTGTAAAATGCTTCATGTGAATTCATGTTAATGATTTCAATGATATTTTGAATATACAATATTATTGCTTCCTGATGTTTAAAGAGATTTCAGAGATATTCTAAGTATAAAAGTGGACTTATCCGGTATGACGGTGAGATATAAGTGGACCTTTCCGGTATGCCGATAGGGATTAAGTGGACTCATCTGATACGTCGGTGAGGTATAAGTAGACTTAACACTGATAAGGATTAAGTAGACTCATCCGATATGTTGGTGAGGTATGAATGGACATGTAGGGATTAAGTTGACCCATCCAGGACGCTAGTGGGGTATATAGGTGACCTAGTTGGGGTGTCAGTAGGGTACTTTGTGAAATTTTTTAGAATTAACAATTCTGTTAAAAGATTTAAATATGCTTTTCCTCATATTATTTCTATATGCATGTGAAATATTTTGGATTATGTCAAAATGTGTATTTCTGAATTCGAAACAGTTTTCCATGTACACTCTTCCTCATATTGTTTCAATAATTCTTTTAGAAAAATATTACATTTTCCAACTGTGATTTTAAGGATTATAATGAGCGCTTAATGAGTAACCAAACTCATCAAACTATTATGAACTCTTTTAAGAGTAATTGCAGCTTTATTGTTCGAATGTACAACAGGAGTAACCTTGAAGAAGTTTGAAGTCATGTTAAAATCGCCTTTGTAATTTTTGTTCTAGCAAAATTGAATATATGTAGACGTTTATGTTCATATAAGTTGTGAATAGACCTTGTTCAAATTTTAATATTGATGAATGGAAAAATCAGTTTTGGTACAATATATATAGTGAAAATTCTAAATTTGTTTTATCTATAGTTTAAGAATAGACTATCACACCTCAAGGATATTTGTATTATGAAACTTGGGGTGTAACATAACCGGTGCATGAAAACTCCCTAGGGATAATATGTATCTCTAGGGTAGAGAAATGGTCACCTCCCTGGGGACTGAAAAGCTTCCTTGGGTGTTGAAGATATAACATGTTTCATACACTAGTCATAGCATATCTACACCATTAAGGATGATGACCCACTGGGAATCATGAATCACTAAAGTGATGGACCACTGGGGGGTGATGGATCACTAGGGTTGATGATCCACTATGGGTAATGGACTACTGAGGGTCCATTTGACTCTTCAGGCATAATATTACTCATGGGGTCTTATGAAGGCTCAGATGAGTAGGATTTGTTTGGTATGGTTCCATGAGAATAATGGAGTTCTTAGGTGATAGGATAATTTCTAATAATGTTTGAGTTGGTGAATGGAATTTTAATGGAAGGGAAAATACCAAACATGATTCAAGGCATGGAAAGCATATCACCCCTCCTATCTTCTCCAAGGTTTGCGAACTTGAATACCCCTAAATTGGATGGTGCTTGATATGCCTCGATCTTTGGCCATGGAACATATTGATATCAAGTATCTTTCTCTTAAGGGTGAAATCAGGTCTTTATTTGATGACTTTTGTTCTATCTTCAAATGGACCAAGTGTCGTGTTGTCCCTGGTTATGAGGGTCAACCCATTCAAGACCTCAATGCTTTGACAGTGAGTGGGTCGCATTCAACTCCATCTACCAAATCTCGCTATGGTCAAAAGATCAAGAGTGCCTCGTCAAAGTCAGGAGGTGAAGTAACTCCAGAGAAAAGGACTAAGAAGAAAGGGCCAAGGAAGAAAAAGGGCATAGAGAGCCCCAAACCTAGTATCACTGCAGAACCTGAGGTTCATAGAAAGAGCACCCGATTGAACAATTATTACCACTTCTGAAGTCGTCTTAGCTCAACCAGGATCATCTAGTCATACTTCCTTCAGCCTGAGATGTCGCCTAGATAATGTTCCTTCCTCTATGGTAGAAGCAGAGGCAGCTATTGCTGTTAATCCAACTGAGCTTGAAATAGTTCAATCTCGGACTCTTTCATCATTGAGTCGGGGATATTTTCTTTGCACTATTATTGAAGAAGGAAATATTCTTGAAGATGATACTGAAGTGTACGGACTCAGACTTTTTTGACGTAATGGTAGTGCGCCGACGAGTCGATGACGTGAGTGGGTGGACGTGCATCGAGGGCGCAGATGGTTGAGTGCGCACACTGGGAGCATATGAGTGTGCGTCGTTGAGCACAGATGGATTTGGTGTTGTTGAGCACAGATGGTTGGCGCTACTGAGAATGGATGGTTAGCGGGCTGGAGACCGTGAATGGATGGACACATGTTTAAAGCACGAGCAGATGAGTTCGTTGCTGAGAGAGAGCGGATGGTTGTGCGCGTCATTGGGCACCGGTGGTGGTCCAGGGGTGTTTATTCTCTCTATCATGCTTGCTTCTTTCTCTCTTCATGCATATGTGCCATTTGTCAATTGTATGCTTCCATCACATGATCATGTCTCTCATGCTTTCCCTTCTCTCTCTCCTCATGCATGCCCTCTTGGATGCCATGTGGCATTTGCAGGCAGCCACCACCTTTGCTTATATATATATCCCCTTCTCACTCATCATATTGGCTTTTCCTCTCTCTCTGTTTTCACTGCCCCCTCTCTCACCCACGTTCTCCCTCTCATGCCTTGAGATTTTGAGACCCCTCCCAGCCTTAGTCTATTGAGTTTGAACCCATCCTTGTGGACCTTGGTATTTGAGGTGAAACCTGTGGAGAACTTTAGAGTTTCATTGGTTGCATGTAAGTGGATTTGGTTTCCATGTTTTCATGCTTTTAATTGATGCATGTTTCCTTAGCTTATCAAAGTATGAAATTGAAGTATGAATATGGGTGTGATTATGTGTACGAGTGCATGTTTCTAAAATCTTGCTAAAGAGTGCTCTGTTTTCCACAACTGTGGTTCTTGTTTGAGAAATCTTTTGAGTATGTTAAATATCTCTTTAGATTATGAAATTTTGCGGAAAAGTAGAAAATTGAATCTATTTTATCATGAAAATGACCCCTTGTTAATATCTTATTTGGTTTGAAAGTTGTTAACCATTTTTTGGAGCATGCCAGATTTGTGAAATGAAATTCAAGGATTTAAGATGTTTTTGTGTGGAGCTTTTCAATGACTAAAACATATCAGACTGAGATCAAACCACTTCGATATGATAGTGTAACGACCCAAATTTCTTGAGCCTGATGAAGTCAATGCAGCGCGACGATGGGAAAAGGAAGAGTGCGTGGTGATAGGAGGGAAGGAAGCGAGCGCGCGATGATGGGAGAAGACAAAGCGTGCGGCGATAGGAGGGAAGGAAGCGAGCATGTGGCGATGGGAGAAGAGAGAGTGTGCAGCGATAGGAGGGAAGGAAGTGAGCGCACGACGATGGGAGAAGAGAGAGCGTGCGGTGATAGGAGGGAAGGAAGCAAGTGCGCGACGATGGGAGAAGAGAGAGGGCGAGGCGATAGGAGGGAAGGAAGCGAGAGTGCGGCAATGGGAGAAGAGAGAGCACGCGACGATAAAGAGAGAAGGAAGAGAGCACGCGGTGATGGGAGAAGAAGGCATGCGGCAAGAAGGAAGAAGGCACGTGACGATAAGGAGAGAAGGAAGAGAACGCGCGGTGATAGGGGACGAAGGCATGTGGCGAGAGGAAAGGAGTGATGCCCGACGAGTGCACGCGACGATGGGAGGAAAGAGGAAAGAGGAAAGAGGGAAAGTGCGTGCGCAACGAAATAGAAGAAGAGAAGACCGTGCATGAAGCAAACCGACTACTTGTTGGCTGTATGCTGCCTTGTGCGCCAAAATGTCAACCTTCCTTGCATGCAAAGGCTACTTGGCGAGCATAGAAAGCCACCTCCCCACCTTCTGAGTATAAAACCACTCTTTCTCTCTCTACACCTCATGTTTTGAAGCTCAAACTTAGCCCTTTTTTCCATTGTTGGAGAGTTTGAGAAAGCTTCATGGAGGGGACTCTGGAAGGAGTTTGGGATCGCCATTGGGACACAAAAAGGTAAGTAGGTCATTACTTTGCAGGCTTATAAGAATTGAAGCTTGAATTGAAGTATGAAAGATGTATGAATTATATGGAGTATGAACCTAAGCATGTATGAAGCATGATTTAGGCATGAATGATAGCTTGAATTTAAGCATGAGATTGGGCATGAGATGGCGTAAAAATTATGTACAAAGAATAGGACAGCATGACGATCATTGTGCTCTGTTTTTTCAGAAATCTTGGTTTACCTTGTGTGGATTGTTAGGCATTGTTATCATTCTTGTTGAGCATGAAAATGAGTGAATTAATACTCTTGTGAATCTAGTTTGAGCTAGAAGTGGTTTCATGTGGTTACCTTGCATAAATAGAAAGTTACGGAATGATTTTGGGAGGTGTGTCATGGCTGGACTGTAGCTTTCCAAGGAGTTTTCATGTCTTGTAATGAGTAACTGACTAATTGACATCCATTTGGCATCAAATCACCATCATTTGAAATATCTTTGAGTCTACTTTGAGTTTGTTGTTTATGCCCAGTTGAGATTCTTGCTAGTTTGAAAGATATGTTTCATTTTATACTCATATGCCACTGTTAGCAGATTGTGATAAATTCCAGAAATATTGCTTCTGTTGTTCTAAGACTTTGCCTAACCTATTGAAGTCCAAATGACACAAAAGCACAACCATTTGATAGATGCATGAGCCGTCTATGATTTTCATATTTTAACCTTGCCCATATTTGCTTATGATGCAAAATCGGACAGATCTATCTGGTGAAGATTTCTTGGATCTGTCACCTTAAACCTGTGAAAATATAAGAAATTAAAGTGGTAAAGAAAGCGGGGTAAATCAAATTCAGATCTGAGGCTAAATCTGCTTGGAAACGAGTAGATCTACTCTCAGATGTGTGACAACGCCAACATGATCCAAGACAATACAAAATATGATTTTTAAAGCAAACTGATCCAAATAAGGCGAAAAGATTTTTAAAGCAATCTGATCCAAATAAGGCGAAAATAAAATGAAAGTAGTAATAGGAAGTAAAAGAAATAGAGATAAATGATACCAAACAGGGTCGGATGGCCCGGGACTCCTGAGCCCTTGAGTGCTCGCCCGTATCAAGATCGGTCCTCTTTGCCTCTCTTATTCAGATGTCGGTCAACAAGTCTTGATTGAATGAAGTCTTGATTGAATAGGGTGGTTGTGCCCTAGAAATGGCTCAGAACTAGGGTTCTAGGTTAGGTTAGGTTAGGGTTTTCTCTTTGAGTTTTTCTCTAAGATTTCTATCTTCTGTAGCTCTCTTGGGTTTTAAATCTCTATCCCAGATTTTCTCTCTCTGTCTCTCTCTGTATCCTAGGGTTTTTTTCTCTATCCTCTCTCAAAATTCCATGAAACAGAGGGTTTATAAGGGTCAAATCCATTGGGAAGGATATCCTCCCGCAATAAATAAATCCCCCCAGTCAAAGGTTCAAGAAACCACAAAATTTGCCAGTTTTAAAATGGGATGTCTACAGTTACCCCTATTTGGCACTCCCTATCCTTCGGGGGACAAGTGAGTGGCAAAGATGTAAACACTTTGGCGTTCCCTGTCCTTCGAGGGGCACGTGAAATTCAAAGACAAAGTAGACATTTTAAATTTCGTCCTAAAGTCACATGGTCAGGGGGCACACCAACTATCCCTCCAAGTCATTGCACCCACTGAGCTCACCCACCTAGGGCATTTTTCCTCCTAGGGTTTTTGGTGTGAGATGTCTATGAGTTACACAAGCTTGATACTCGAGTTGGAATTTTTGGCCATGCCACTTAACTTCAAGGGTTTTCACAATTCAAATTTTTTAACCCTGGTATTTTCTTTGATCTCCTTAGTGTTTCCTAAGGTATCTATAGGAAAGAATTTCTATACGAAAAGACTTGTCTAGCCGAATCTGAAGTGTTAGACAAGGCAGCAACGCGACAATCATGACAAACGCGATAATCATCATGTATGGGTGTCCAAGCTCCTTCGTTTTTAAAAGTCTTTCAGCAATTTTTAAAGTAGGGGGAGATTTGAAATAGAACCCTGAGTAGGGACATGCTACGATTTTAACAAAGAAGTTAAAGTTTTTAAAAACATAAGACATATGGTGAAAATTTCGAAAAGAGAAAGCTATTTGAAAAAACAAGGTTGGTTAGCAGTTTTAGCTCTTGCAATCACAGAGCCCTTTAAGCAGTTTAACGTCATGCATCGATGAACGGTGTAATTGGCAGGTATACTCATACGACCGTGGAGTTATTATTTATTTATTTTTTGTTGCCCCTGTTTGGGGGTGGTTTTCTTTTAATGTAGGTCTTACAGTTTAACCACTTGTGACTCGTTGGTGGACCCTATGTGAGTGTATGGGGTCTTTGCTTGAATCTTCGGGATGAGGAATCATCAAGTATTTACTTATCTTACACCTCAGATCTTGTATTGCAATTCAAAGGAGAGTTCTCTGGAGTTTCAAGCGAAACAGAGTCTTGAAAATACAGAATATAGTCTCTGGATGTTCAAAATCTCTTTGGATTTCCAATTTCGTTCCTCCACCACCACCTTTTGAAGTTCCAGACGATCTAGGTCCTTAACAATGTTCTGTCAGGCTAATGCTTATTGATTTTTCTTTTAACACCACTTTGACTCAGGGGAGGAAAAGAAGATGTTTAGAGAGCAAAGACTTTAGAGATTAGAAGGAAGCAGAGAACTTCATTTTTTTTCTGTCGCTTCGGGGTCCCTTTAAGGTATTCAGCCTGGTAGCCTTGTTTTCAATGCTTGGGATTCCTTTAGGATTTTCAGCCCAGCGGAATTTTTGTTTTTTCTTTTTTATCACTCCGGGGTCCCTTTGGGGTGTTCAACCCGGTAGCCTTTTTTTCCAACGCATGGGGTTTCCTTCAGATTTTCAGCCCAGCGGATTTTATTTTTTACTTTTTATTTTTTATTTTTTATTTTTTATTTTTTATATTTTGAAGAAGAGAATAATGACAAAGGAGGAGGAGGAAGAATAGTCAAAGTTGCACCTCTTTTTTTTTGTTATTCGCCTTAGATCATGTAAAAATTCAATCATCTTTCTCTCCTCCAAGTGGCAGGAAGGTTCTAATATTGGTTTTCCTCTGATTTCCCTTGACCTAGGTTGGCATCCAAAATCTCTTTGACAATGGTTCTTGAATTTCCGTTGAACTTTTGCCTTTAAACTGCTCCACTTGAACTTTGGTTTTGGGAATAAAAATCACTCTTAGTTTCCAAATCCCTTAGTCTTCTGTATAGACGGATAGGCTCATCAGGGTTTTCCCGTTAACGGAGTACTTTATGATACACATTAGGCGTTAATGTCTTTTGAAGTGTGAGACATGAATGCTTCATTTGGTTATTTACAGGGGGTGAGTGATCACCCAACTGCTTTTTGGTAATCTTTTTTCATTGTAAATTTCGAATCCCTTTTAGTTCTCAAGCTTAGGTGAGACTCTCACACCAGAAGAGTGACTAAATTAATAT
Source organism: Amborella trichopoda (assembly GCF_000471905.2). Next base: position 1,892,858 of record NW_006498220.1, read on the forward strand.
CAGATGGCCTTACGGCATGTTGGGAGTCAACTAACAAGAGTTCAATCTCATTAGTTGACCATATTGTATCCTCTTCATAAAAGGAGTTTGCCCCTATTGAATATTTTGATGGGGTTGCCCCTACAGGGCTTTTTGTTCCGGTGGGAACTTGTTCTTCACAGGATGAATTCTCTTGATATGGTGGTGCTCCGGTTATCGGAGTTATGTTAATAACTTTTAGAAAACCTGCCTCTTAAGGAGGTAACATAGTCGAACTTTCAATATCCAATTCTTGATCCCAGATTGGTGGATCATTCAAGAAATCTTGTAAAGGTGGCCCAGATGGGCCCCTTAGATTTTTCAAAGGTTCGATCTCTATCAACTCTAGTGAAGATGCTAAATCTTTAGGAATAGTCAAAGTTGGGCTTTTGGCTTCTCCATCAACTATAACTAAGTTCACCTCGAGAGGTGACTCGGTTAAATCTTCTAAGCTTGGCTCCTCATCCCATATAAGTAAGTCTGGTGAAGGTGGCCTACGTGGGCCCCTTAGAATTTCTAAAGGTTTATCTTCTTTCGATATTTGAGGTGTTGGCCCCTTATTTGGAAGCATAATAGGAGACTTTGGGGTGTTGACCTTTTGTTTAGAAGATGACCCCTTCTCGTTGATCTGGATCACATCAATTTCTAACACGTCGTCCTCATCATATTGTTCGCACTTAGGTGGGCCGTCAAGGTTTTGAGGTGAAGAGCTTCCTTTTAGCACTTGCTCATTTGCCCCCTCACGAGTTATTGTCCTCGAATTAAAGTTTTTCTTGTTGTCGTGGGCTTGGGAATCTATAGCTTCAAAACCTTGGTTGAGCTTATGCTCGAGTTCATATTGATCTTGCGAGTTTGATTCGTTGCCACACACGTATGAACCATTTATTGTGTTAACTTGGAAGTACGGGTTGAAGGGTTCATATACCCTAGTGTGACTGATGATGGGGATTTCTTGTGCCAATTTTGGGAGTGTATCTTGGAGTGGAATTACATATGCGATACCCTTTTCTTCTCCCGTTTCTTTGGTTATGAGCTTGGAGCTAAGGACATCCTCACTGCTTTGGTCTTGAGTATCCTTAGTTATTAATTATTGAGTGAGGTTATGCTTGTTTTGTTCGTCATCTACTAGACTTTTCAATTGATTTCTTCTTGTGCTCCACGACCTTGGTGGATGTTCTTCGGGTTTGGGCACAACTTGTGATTCTCCTGAGTTAATCAGGTTGACATCAGAATTGTTTGTCGAAAAATCTAGAGTGTATGGTTTTTCTATGTCATTAGCCTCTTTCTTTCTGATACTTATCATGCCATTATATGAGGTCTTAAACTCTCTGTCTGAAAGCTCGACATTCCTCCGTGCTGTGGGCATAGTTTTGATGCCAATCGCACCATTGAGATGTATCGCCTCCATGGAAAGGAGGGATCTTAGCTGCTATCAATAATTCTATGAGCCTTACCTTAAGCAACTACTTCATGACATCGATCATAGGCTCATCAATGAGAGTGAATTCCCTTGGTCTAGAAGTCTGCATTCTCCATGTGGTAGAATGAATTTTAGTCTTTTTTTGTGAATGGTTTGCAGACGGGTTACTTTTCTTGATCATGTTCACCTCTCCTTCTTGAGAGGGTTTTTCGACTGCAGCTTTATCTTCCTTGGCTCGCTCATATCGCGATAGTCTTTCAAGCATAACATCAAATGAGTAAGGGACTGCCCCCATACTAAAGAACATGACATATTTTGGATTCATGTTCTCTAATGCCATGCTTACCTTCGCGACTTTAGGGAGTGGAGTTTCAATAATGCGCATAGCGGCCTCTTTGAATCTGGTTATAAGCATGGAAGGGGATTGCCTGACTTCTGTTTGGTGGAAGTTAACTCACCAAGGGTGACGGGTCTTGGCCTTCCTCCGCTATAGTGGGAAGAAAATTGCTTGAACATTTCGTCAAGAGTTGCTTGAGGGTCATCATTCATGATTCTTCGGTGGCACATCAATGGTTCTTCTGATAAGCTATCCAAGAACATGACCTTAAGTTGGTTGGGTCGATCTTGCAGTGTGTGGACCATCAATAAGTAGGCATTGATGTGTGCCTCAGGATCCCCTTTTTCTGAAAATCTGTTTTTGAACTGTGGCATCACAAATCCCTCTGATAGATCTTCTAGGTATCTTAGAACTTCATGTACATAAGCTTTATGAGTTGAAAAAACTCATATTCCCATTTTCTCTAAAGAGTCATGGAGGTGTTTCATACGAGCGATTTGAGCCGTTGGTATAGCCGTGAGCTGGCTTGATTGTATGGTCTATTGAACTTGAGTTTGTGGTATGTGGCTCGCAAAAGCTGGCTGTTGGACGCATGTAGCGAGTTGCCTCAAGGATTAAGCCTAAGGAATGTATTGAACTTGATGTACCGGTTGTCAGCTTGCAGGCTCACCTGAGTTGAATTGGGTCAGAGCAAACCCATTACTCGGAAGTTGCAAAGCTTGGCTATACAAGGAGGCCTGCAGGATAGGATCACCACTTAACTGGGATGGACGATTCAAGCTGCTATGACGACTAGACCTCTGACCTTGGGTGGCTAGGTCTACCGGACCCGGACCTTGGTTGGATGATCTATCCCTAGGGTTAGGTTATTCTCTTGCCCCAGTACTGGACTGAAAGAGTGAAGGAATGCCATGACTACTGTCAGAGGGAGTCTGCCCTCTAGGTAGTCTTGGGCTCGAGTGATGATTAGAACTATACCCTTGGCTCGTAGAGGGCTGGATTAGCAGGTTAACAGCCCTAGGATCATCCTAGTTTGAGCTAAAATGTTGGACTTGGCCTATGGCTTGAGCTTCTGACCTGATTTTCTTGAATTAAGTGCGCTGGATGGTGTATCATCTATTGAGGAGGTCTTGAAAGTAAGCATGCACTTTAGGATTGTCTTTATATCGAGTTAGGTCAAACCCTGATCTTCACTAGTGATGGCTTGCTTGGGTAGACTTTCTTTAGTTGTATGTGAACCCACTCGCCCACTAACTGGCTGATTGCTAAGATTGGAATGTTGGGCTGCCAATTGACTATCAGGATTCACATAGCTGAGATCGGGTGACTTAGGGATTTGGGCAGGGGCCTTATTCTTATTGTGCCGACTGGATTTGAGGTAAACCTATATGTCTTGGAGGATTGCCCTCGGCTTGACCCCTTGACTATTCAAGGTATTACAAACCTTATCAACTTGTTGGCTCGTGACTTCTAAAGCGTGGCCTTGAAGGTGGCTTGGACGGCTAGGTTTGGTTCTATGCGGGTCGAGAGTCGGTTCACTGACACTAGTGCTATGGATGATTTGTGAAGGAGCACTGTGACGGTGCCTCTCGAACTGACTCGGTTCTCTGGATCAACACTGAGTTGGCGCCATAGGGTTGGACTTTTCTCTGACATGATCCTGGGTCATAATTCCTAGATTTGGTGAGATCTAGAGTCTACGTCTCATGATAGACCTACTATGTCTCTAAGGGCAAAACCCTAATTAAGATCTTGGCTAGGACTAGACTAGATGAAACCTGTTAGACTCAATGGGTTTTGGTTTAAACCCTGAACTAAGGTAAGCCCATTCTAGCTCTAGAGGCAACTCTAAGCTTAGACCTATGCTAGAACCTAGACTAGATGGATATGAGTCTCGACTTGGACCAAGAGTGGGTCTGAGTTCTGACCTGGGTGTGAGCCTGGTTCGGACCTGGACTGAGCTAGGTGCAAGCCAGGGCTTGAACTAAGAGGGTTGTGATAATCTGACTGAGTGTGGACCCGGACTGGATCAAAGTTTGTTTAGGCACGAGCCCTTGGCTTGGACTAAAAGGGGGCCTAGGTTCAAACCTGGGTGTGATCATGGTTAGGACGTGGGCTAGGCTAGGTATAAGCCTGAACTTGGACCCAAAGAGTTTTGATGATCAAACTAGGTGTGGACCCAGACTGGATCAGGGATGAACTAGGAACGAGCCTTCGACTCGGACCAAGAGAGGGCCTAGGTTCGGACCTAAGTGTGAACCTGGTTTGGACCTGGGCTAGGCTGGGTACAAGCCTAACCAACAGCGAGTCCGGACTGAGATTTAATAAGCAATCAAAGCGCACGAAAATGTTTGTCCTATTATTATAGGTAGGCTTGGCTGGGCTGAGTGTGGATTCCTAACTATTGAAATGCGGCTAGGCTGATATAGATCCCCACATAGGTCTTGGCCTCTTGCTATAGGATGTTCACCAGGTGCTACTATACGCAGTGTTGCTTTGAGGAAAATGATTATAGAGGGGCGCTCACAGTGAAAGTTACGCGAATCCCAACCGCCTCGACTCTCAAAGCTAGGTTCCCCTCACGCCTTTAACATGGATTTTGGGGGTTTTGAAATATTTATTTGCTGGTTTCCCAGGCACTCCCGGTCCGGTGTGTATAGGAGTATGTAAAGAAGCACACAATTAAAATAAAGTCAAGCACACAATGCACACAAAACAAGAAGGGAAATAAGTGAGCGCTCGACACAGATCGTGCTTAGCGATGCGTGCTTCAAGGAGAAACTCGCTCGAAGCACAGTATAGATGGAGGGGTAAGAAACCCCTAAGAAGGCAAAGTCAAAACAATGAGACCAGGCACGGTTCGTGCTAAGTCAAGCATGGCCCGAGTCGAGGGTGACTTGACGGGACACAGTTCAGGGAGGGTGCAAGCAGCCCTCGATGCATTTTATTTTATTTTATTTTTAAATTTTTTATATTTTTAAATTTGATGAAATACAGTTAAACTAAGCATGGTGAAAATAGGGAAAACATGGTCTTAGTCAAAATTAATCAACTACAATGAAATAAAAAAAGTCCGAAACAATATAGACCTATCTGAAGAAAAATATTTTTTTTATATTTTTAAAAATTTATTTTAAGTCCAGAATTGGTAAAAAGAGACCCAAAAGTCTCTGGAATGGGCCTGTGGGGTCCCATAATGTTTCTGGGACACTTGTAGTTGGGCGACATGGGTGGTGTCGCCCTTGCAGGGGTGGGCAACACTGCTAGTGTCGCCCAAAACATTATTATTTTTTATATGTTTTTCTTGTCAAAATTGATGAAATAAGCCTACTTTAAACTTGGAAGAAGCAGGAAAAAAATATTTTTATGATGAAATAAATTAAAACAGAGTAAAGGAGAACAATGTAGACAGAACAGTAAAATATTTTTTTGGTATTTTTAAAAATTGTTTTTTGCTCTGAAATTTTGGGGACACTCACAAAAGAGACTCCAGAATAGATTTGAAAAATTTTAGAAATTCTGAAACTTTTTAATCGCCTTGGATCTGGGCGACACTAGTGGTGTCGCCCAGAAAAATCAGGCTTTTGAAGCAGCAAAACCCTGGATCCTGATTACTGCCAACTTCTAGGAGTTTTTGTGACTGAAACCAATGAAAAACGATGAATAAAAACCTTTTTTTGGTGCTTGGATCAAGCTCGAAAGGGCCCCACGGTGGGTGCCAAACTCTTTATGATTCAAAATTTGACAGATCTATCTAGTGAAGATCTCTCAGATCTGTCACCTTAAATGTGTGAAAATACAATAAAATAAAGTGGTAAAGAAAGCGGGACGAATCGAATTCAGATCTGAGGCCAGATCTGCCTAGAAACGAATAGGCCTACTCTCAGATCTGTGGCAGTGCCAGCATGATCCAAAACAATATAAAATATGATTTTTAAAGAAAAATGATCCAAATAAGACCAAAATGAAATGAAAGTAGTAATAGGAAGTAAAAGAAAGAGAGATAAATGATACCAAACAGGGCCGGATGGCCCGGGACTCTCTAGCCCTTGAGGGCTCGCCCGTATTAGGACCAGTTCCCTTTCGCCTCCCTTATCTTGATGTTGGCCAGCAAGTCTTGATTAAATAAATTCTTGATTGAATAGGGTGTTTGTGCCTTGGAAATGGCTTAGAACTAGGGTCTCTAAGATTTCTATCTTCTGCAGCTCTCTCGAGTTTCTAATCTCTATCCCAGGTTTTTTCTCTCTATTCTAGGGTTTTTCTCTCTATCCTCTCACAAAATGCCACGAATAAGAGGGCTTATAGGGGTCAAAATCCGTTAGGAAGGATATCCTCCCGCAACAAACAAATCCCCCTTGTCAAAAATGTGTTTTGAGGATCTTGGATCTGGGCGACACGCCTAGTGTCGCCCAAGGAAAGTAGGAACAACCTTAAAAAAGGCTAAAATTTCAATTCAGAGCAAAAATAAATCTGGGCGACAATGGGCGGTTGCCCAGTCCAGGTTGGCAACTCTACTAGCGTCGCCCAAGTAAAAAAGTGTTAGAATTGAAAATTTTCAATTTGGGTGTATTCCTTGTCCTTTTGTGAAGCTACCAGAAAATATTTGGGTCAAAACTGATTTTTTTACTATTTTTAATGACTCTTTTCTTAAAACAGGGAATTTACAGAAATCTGGGTCAAAATAGGGTTTCTTGTAGGGTCCCGGGCAGGCAGACTGATTCCGGGTCACAAGATAGGTTGCGTGAATTATGGATTTGGGTTTACTAGATTAAGTGTGATCTTAAAGGTTCAAGAAACCACAGAATTTTCCAGTTTTAAAATGGAGTGTTTACAATATTCTGTGTAAATGAGGGGCTATGCTCAAGAGTGTTTTAGTATGTCATTGTTGGCAGATCGCACATAAACTCAAATTTTGGCCTATGTTGCCATGAACTTTGGCTGACCAAATGGAGTCCAATTACTCCAAAACCACAGCCATTTGAAAGCTTTGAATGTCTATTAAAAGTTGCATGTTTGAATTATTTTGAATTTCTTGCTAGGTTGAAAGCTGCGACTTGAATTTTGAACCTATGTCACTTTTGGCAGAATTCAGTAAGATTCCAAATGATATGCTAAATCCTTAATTGATCATGAAATGTTCAATTAACAAGTTGGAAATCAAAATTCAGTTAAATTCCCCTCATAATTGAATGCTATGGCTCATTTTGTGTATGCCCATGATTGATAGGAATGTCAATGGATTTTATGATTGTATATGAACTATGCACATGCCTTGCATTGATGATTTGAACATAACGTGAGCCTTTTTCAAGGTGATTGAAGTTTCTGTTATAAGACACCGAAATGACATGATTGTGATCCTACAAATGTTGAATGCTCCTGACCTTCTTGAAAGGGTAAAGCATGAATGAATGAAGGTTATGCATGCTTATACACGATATATGTGATTTCTGGCCACTACACAATGGGCCTTCCGTTGGTAGTGGATATTATGATTCTATTATATGAACTCTGATACATGTGATTTCTGGCCTTTACACAATGGGTTCTCCAATTGTAGTGGATATTCTGATTCTGTTATATGAATTCTGATATATGTGACATCTGACCACTATGCAATAGGTCCTCCATTGGTAGTGGATATTCTATTTTGCCAGCAAGTTCTGATTCTGCCTCGACTCCAATGATAGGAGTGGAGTCGGAAGATAACTGTAGATAACAGGGTGGGTCATGCACCCAAATTGTTATGGGCATTATGCATTGGGTCCTCCAATGGTAGTGTAACGGCCTCTCTCCTAAAGGCATAAGGAGAGGGTAGTGTCTTGCAAGGCCTCAACCTATCAAAACCCCAAAGGGTGCTAGGGATCGTGTGCACAAGTGAGGACACTACGAAATGAGACTTCCATTTTTCATTGTCCTCCCTCTCGAATGAGGGTAGAAGTTCCAAGTTGTAGGATTGGCTTAGCCTGATCGATGTGACTTCTACTTCGAGAGTAATTGATTCTGCTTTCGATTCTGTTTCTGTTTGTCCGAATTAAGTATTCTGTATGATTGCCTAAATTATAACTGTGATAGGCATTAATGTAACTGCCTTCTCATATAATGTTAGATGCTCCTATATCTGAACAATACTCACTTAATATTGTTAGTGTACATATTCTGAGGTATGAATTTACTTACTGATGCAAGTGTGATGTTTAATGAGCGGTAGGCCATGTCATTAATTATGAGCTTGTAGGCAAGAATGCAGGGTACTAATTTACTTGCTGAACTTTTAGCTCATACCCCTCTCTTTCCGTTTTTTGTAGAGTGAGGGTCGATAGCTCGTGGGTGGACTACTGGACGGTGGTAGCAAACCTTTGAAGCTCAAGTTCTTTCTAAGAATCTTTTGATCATAGGTGTCTGGTGACTGTGCCACAATGTATTTTGATGAATATTGTAATTTTTTTGTTGGGCCAGTAGCTCCTTGAACCTTTGTAAAAGAATTTTTGAATCTGGATCAGTATAAATGGTTTCTATTTTTCTCTTTCTGTGGCCTTGTGTTTATGTGTTTATTTTAGTTCATGGTTTTCTTTGATTATATAATTATAACACGTGTTGATGCCATTCCCACCTTAGTGATGTACGTGACCTTCGGTCGCGGTCTCACACTCTGTCGCCCTCTGGTTGGTAAAGGTAGGGGTCAAGGGACGGGGTCATGACAGTTATGGTATCAGAGCAGCCAGGTTAGGATTCTTGGCCTAAAATGTCGTAGAGGTGTTTCTAGAATAGTTTTGAGTAGACTGGTGACTAACATGTCCCTGTTGTAGAACAAAGATGCCATGGACTCATGCTAAATAATGTGAGCTCCAGTGGTGAGAATGCAAAAGCCCTTGGAGAATTCTTCAGGACATTGGGGGCCATGACTCAGATGATGAAATATATTATGTCGACAGTGGTTACCCTTGCCTCGGAGCAGACTGATGGTGGACTAATAGAAAGATTCAGGAGGCTAGCACCTCTGACGTTCCTAGGGCATGGGGGAGTAGACAGAGCAGAGCGATAGGTAAGGCAAGTGGAGAAGATATTTTAAGTGTTATCTTGCAGTGACACGCGGAAGGTTATGTTATGGGTCTTCATGTTAGAAGGAGATGTTAAGCACTGGTGGGGCTCAATAAAGCACTCCTGGGAAAGATCAGGGACAGAAGTGACCTGGGAAAATTTCTTAGAAGTGAATTGTCGAGATATGTGCCACACATTATTACCAATGAGGCACAGGAGACTAGTAAGTTCGAGAGAGACCTCAGGCCAGAAATAAGGAGGGGGTGATATCGGCCAATTTAAAGACCTTCTCCCCTCTCATGGACCTGGCCATGAAGATAAAAGGGGAAGACGAAGGGTCCCAATTCAGAAAGTGGGAAGGATGGGACCGATTCAGTTTAGTAATTTTGGAAGAAGGACTCAACCACCTCCAAGGAGAAGCTTCGGGGGAAATAATAATCAAGGAAGCAAGAAGATCCAAAAAACCTTCCCGCGTGATGTAAGAGTAAACCAGCGCCTGATATGTCCATATTGTGGAAAGGACACTCACTTGGCAGCCAAGTGCCGAAGGAAGACAGGAACAAGTTTCAGGTGTGGCAAGCCTGGCCACATGATCAATAACTATCCGGTGAAGGGACCAGGAGATCAACCGAAGATTCAAGGTCGGGTGTTTGCCCTTATGGAACGAGAATCCAAGGCGTCCAACTCTGTGATTTGAGGTACGCTTTCTGTCTGTAACATGGAATCTAGAGTGTTGATTGACCCTGGATCCACACACTCTTTTGTTGCACCTCACTTTGCATGCCAGATAAATGTTAAACCTGCACTTCTTGATTGGACAGTGGTTGTAGGTACACCTATGGGAGAATCCATAGAGACTGTCACGACCCCTCCCCTTGACCCCTGCAGGAGGGCGATAGAGCATGGGATCACAACCGGAGGTTGCGAACGTCAATCACGTGGGAGTAACTCAACGCATAAAAACACGGAATCAGGAGCAAACCATGAAAGAAAACTAATATAAATCCATACAACAAACAAAATATCAGAGCAAAAGAACAACCATTTCATTCATTCACATATTAAAGAGTCTTTACAATTCCTTCAAGGCACTATTGGCCTAAAATACACAAAATAAAGTGTTCATCATATTGCTGAGACCACCAACACATACTATGAAAGTCTTCGGAAGACGGCTTTTCAAACTTCTCAATTTGGAACTTCAACCCCCAAACTGCCACCCACTTTAAGCACAGATGCCACCGCCCTTCACTCTACAGTTATGAAATTAAGATGGAATGAGCTAACAGCCTAGTAAGCATATCTACACCCTTACATTCCAACTAGCATATTAGTGATAACAATATGCAATGCACATATATTCACAAGGTATCAAGTGAAACCCTCCAATATATTTCCCATCATTCTAACAGTAATGCGATAAAATTAGTTTAATATACAGTGCATCTTTCACAAGCATCTTACTAAAAGTAGAACAGTAAGAACAACAAATCACAATCAAAATCTAATAAGGCCTTACTCCTGAAGTAGAAGCCCCATCGCTCAGGTTAAGCCAATCTTGTTGCTCGAGACCTCTACCCTCATTCAGGAGGGAGGACAATGACAAGTTGACGCCACTTCGTAATGTTCTCACACACACACACACACATATCCCCAGTACACTATGAGGTTTTTGATAGGCAGTGGCCTTACACGACACGATCCTCTCCTTATTCCCTTCTTACGAGAGAGCTTTATACTACCATCGAGTGACCTAATGCGTAGTGCCCATATAAATCTGAGCGGACGTGACCCTCCTAATTATTCACATCCTAACTCCCGTCTTATCATGGAGAGATAGGGGAAGATCACAACTTTTGGCACCATCATTCACATAGTAGGTGCCCTTCCCATCCAACAGCTGTCAACACCATCATTTATATAATAGGTGCACTTTCACACGTCGCATAACCATCATTCACACAGTAGGTACCTCTTTCTCATATCACATGAGCAGCATGATACCATCATTCACACAGTAGGTATCTAGTAGGTATCTATTCATATATCACATAAGCAACATGATACTATCATTCACATAATAGGTATCTCTTTCTCATATCACATAAGCAGCATGATACCATCATTCACACAGTAGGTATCTATTCACATATCACATAAGCAGCATGATACCATTATTCACACAACAGGTATCTATTTCTCATATCACATAAGCAACATGATACCATCATTCACACCGTAGGTATCTATTCACATATCTCATAATACCACATAATGATGATATTAATATTGCATCATGATAGCACCAATATCACATTAGATATTGGCATATCACATTTAAGAAATATCATAATGACATTACCATAGTAGCAGCGACATTATTCGAGTTAAGCTTTGCAACTCAATTTCCTGCCATCAAGGGCAATGACATGCACTCACAATTAGGGTCGTAACGTTTAGACCGTTTAGAGTTTGAAGATAATTTCAAAACCAATTTGGTACTAAACACACATATCCTTCAATTGGGATTCGTTTGAAGATATTGGACCTCATTTGGCCTCCTAAAGGTTCAAAGAGGTGAGGGTTTACTAGCTGCACCCTGTGGTGCACAGAGGACAGCGACGTACCCTGCTTCATATCACTATCACTCCCAAACCGTGAAGTAACTTGTGGCGATTTCAAAATCAAAGTTTGAGCAAAGACGTACATATTTCTAACAAAGCTAATTTGAAATCATTTGGATTTCATTTGGTGGTTCAAAGATTTGTGCCAAGGGAGCTGAGAGTTCTGCAAGTTTTGCAACACCTTCCACAGTGACATTCCTTCATAAAACGAAGTATAATTTTCAATCTCAAAAGATTTTAAAAATAGTTTCTCATGAAAATTTTAGCCCATTCGAAGATCTTTTACATGGCTATGGTTTGTCTGAAAATGAACTTCGTTTGGTGAGTTAAAATCAGTGACCACAGTGGTATTAGTGAAAAATCCAGGAAAAAGGTCAAATGTGACATACCTTCTCATTTTGAAACATAACTTTATTTTTGTTAAGAATTTCAATAGTAGATAAAAACAAACATTTTGTTGGAGTCATACATATTTGCAATGGCGGTGATTTGAGGTTAATCGGACCCCATTTGGCTATTCAAAAGCCTCTTGCAAACACAAACATAATTCTTGAATTTCACAATGGCATGTAACATGTCTCAAGAACACATTCCATGACCTTCATTTCATGGTGAGTGCCACTTTCGTCGTGCCACGCATCCTTCATTTCACTGCGCGTGCTCCCTCTTTGCCGCGTGCTTATTATCACCGTGCGACCTATCACTGTGCGACTCACACTGCCGTACGCCCCATCACCACATGACTTTCTTTCCCTCTATCGCCGGGCGGCCCACACTCTACTTATTCCACCATGCATTCAATCGGCTGGGATAGTTCGGGTCCTTACATCATCCCTCCCTAAAAAGATTTTGTCCTCAAATTTGTCAGTTACTCAAATAAATGGGGGTACTTTTCTCAGATTTCATCTTCTCGCTCCCATGTTGACTCTTCTTTTGAATGGTACTGCCATGAAACCCCGGACTAGGGGAATCTCTTTGTTATGAAAATCTTGGACTCTTTTATCCAGAATCTCAATTGGCTGCTCCACATAAGTCAAATCTTCCCTAACCGCGATTGGTTCATACTTGAGGATGTGGGACGGGTCGGGTTGTTACTTCCTTAACAACGACATGTGAAATACATCATGAATGTTGGGTAGCTCAGGCGGTTGGGCCAATCGATATGCCACGATTCTGAATTTCTTTAAAATTTCAAAGGGTTCAATAAGTCGTGGACCCAATTTTTCCTCCTTACCAAATCTTATTATGCCCTTCGTTGGTGATACTTTCAGAAAAATCCGATCACCCACTTCAAATTCAAGGTTCCTTCTCTGATTGTCGACATAACTCTTCTGCCAACTTTGGGCTGTCTTGAGCCGTTCTCAAATTAAGGCAATCTTTTTTGAGGTTACTTGAATAATCTTTGGCCCTAAAAGTTTTCTTTCACCAACCTCGTCTCAACATATAGGCGATCTGCACTTCCTCCCATACAATGCCTCAAAAGGTGCCATTTGAATACTGGCCTGGAAGTTATTATTATAAGAAAATTCTATCAGAGGCAGATGATTATCCCAGTTCCCCTTAAAATCTATAACATAGGTCCTCAGCATATCCTCTAGGGTATGTATGGTCCTTTCTGACTATCCGTCTGTTTGAGAGTGGAAAGCTGTACTACAAGTAAGTTTGGTCTCCATAGCCGATTGCAGGCTATTCCAAAACCTTGAAGTAAATCTAGGGGCTCTGTTGGACACAATATTAACAGGCAGCCCATGCAACTGTACTATCTCCTTGATGTATAGTTGGGCCAACTTATCCATGGTATAAGTAGTACGAACTGATAAGAAATGAGCAGCTTTAGTGAGTCGGTCCACAATAACCCAAATACTATCATGTCTCAAACTTGATCTCGACAGGCCAAACACGAAATCTATAGTTAAGTGCTCCCACTTCCATTCTGGCACAAGTAAGGGTTGTAACTGTCCAGTAGGTTTTTGACGTCCAGCCTTCACTTGCTAACAAGTCAACTTAAAAATAAATTGTGCTACCTCTCTCTTAATGTTATTTCACCGAAAGACTCTTTTTAGATCCTAATACATTTTCATGCTCCCTGGATGTACTGTAAAACGGGAGTGGTGGGCGTCTTCTAAAATAGCCCTTTTTACCTTCTCATTGTCAGGGATACAAACCCGACCTTTAAAGCTTAACATATCATCACTGCCCAGAGCAAAATCCTCCTCACCTTCCGACTTTATTTCCTTGAAATTTTCATGAATTGAGGATCCTCCTTTTGCGCTACATGGATTTGCTGAAAGAGATGGGGCTCTATTCTTATACATGAAATTAGTCCTTCCCATCGTGCCATCCTACTACATCTTCTAGTAACTTCATCTCTCGGACCATCATGTGAGCCATTGACACCACATGCTTCCTACTTAAAGCATCTGCCACAAAATTGGTATTACCCGGGTGGTAGTTGATGGTACAATCATAATTATTGAGTAAGTCCATCCATCTTCTTTGTCTCTTATTCAATTCTTTTTGAGAAAACAAATACTTGAGGCTCTTATGGTCGGTGAACACTTTAAATTGAGTTCCGCACAGATAATGTCTCCAAATTTTTAGGGCAAAAACCCTTGCTACCAATTCCAAATCATGAGTGGGATAGTTCTATTCGTAAGGCTTTAACTACCTGGAGGCATAGGCTATACCCTTTCCCCTTCGCATCAGTACACACCTAAGCCCTTTGTGCAAGCCATCAGTAAAAAACACAAAATCTTCATTCCCGTCAGGCAAGGTTAGTACCGAGGCTGTAGATTCTCTTCTTTAATTCCTGAAAACTTCTCTCGTAGTTATTGGACCATATAAACTTAACTTCCTTTTGGGTTAGATGGGTTAGGGGAAGTGTTGTATTCGAGAACCCCTCTACAAAATGCCTGTAATACCCCACCAGTCCTAAGAAATTGCAAACTGCGGATACATTTGTTGGTCTCTCCCACTTAAGTACCACCTCAATCTTACAAGGATCAACAACAATCCCTTCTTTGGAAACAATGTGCCTGAGGAACTCCACGCTTGGGAGCCAAAACTCACTCTCATTGAGCTTAGCATACAATTTCTCCATCCTTAAGGTCTGGAGGACCACTCTTAAATGTTTCTCATGATCTGTTTGATTCCTGGAATACACCAAAATATCATCTATAAAGACCACCACAAATTCATCCAGATAGGGCCTAAAAATTCCATTCATCAGATCCATAAACACAGTCGGTGCATTCATTAATCCAAAAGGCAAGACTAGGAACTCGTAGTTACCATAACGAGTGTTGAACGCAGTCTTGGAGATATCCTCCTCCTTAAAATGCAATTGTTGGTACCCAGACCAGAGGTCATTCTTAGAAAATAATTGAGCCCCTTGCAGTTGATCGAATAAGTCATTAATTCTAGGCAACAGGTACCTATTCTTTATTCTAACTTGATTCAACTGTCTATAATCAATGCATAGCCTCAAAGACCCATCTTTCTTCTTCACAAATAAAACGAGTGTGCCTCATGGTGACACACTAGGTCATATGAACCCCTTATCCAACAATTCATGTAATTGCTCATTTAATTCCTTTAGCTTAGCTGGGGCCATCCTTTATGGGGCTTTAGAAATTGGAGTAGTACCATGGGCCACCTCTATTTCAAATTCAATCTCTCTAGTTGGGGGTACAGAAGTTAACTCTTCAGGGAAGACCTCTAGATATTTTTTTACCACCAGTATCTCTTCTAATTTAGACTGAATACCCCGGCTCTCTACTACATAAGCTAAGTATCCAACGCCTCTTTTGGCCAACAAACGAGAGTCCCAAAGGGCTGAGATGATGTGTAAATGAGAAACATCATTAATGCCCTTAAAACACAATTCAGGTTGACCCGAGTATTTAAAAGTCACAATCTTATCCAAAAGGTTCATTATAGCATAGTGAGTAGACAGCCAGTCCATACCCAAAATAATATCAAAGTCTTGAACATCTAAAAGTATCAAATCTATAGGCAATAAATGCCCTTCAATCACAATCCCACACTGTTTATACATTATATCAATTTCTATTGATTCTCCCATAGGCGTACATACTACCAGAGTCCAAACAAGTTATACAGGATTAACATTCAAGTGACATGCAAAGTGTGGTACAACAAATGAATGGGAAGATCCAGGATCAATTAAAATTTTTGCTTCAATTCGACATACAGAAAGCATACCTCAAATCACGGAGGTTGACGCCTTCGCCTCTTGCTCCGTCAGGGTGAACACCCACCCTTGAGCCCTCGGTCGCTCCTCTGATCCCCTGACGGGACTATCTATCATCAGATGGCCCAATTTGTGGCTCCGAAAGCAGGTCTTTCTCTTTCTAAAGAATTCAGTTGCCGTATGATTTCTCAACCCATAGTGGGGGCAAACTGGGAGTCGATTGCCTCTTACATCATTTGGAACAATCCCCGGGACCTTGATATTACCTTGATTGTTTCTCCCCTTCCACTCTCTCCTTGGAGGGGGTCGCGCCTTCTTCTTAAAACTCTCAGGCTGGGCGACACCCAACCTTCCATCTCTTTTTGCCCGGAAGCTATCATCATCTGTCTCCATCTTTAGGGCCAGGTCCACTAGCGCGGAGAAGGTCTTAAGGTTTGCTGCAATAATCCTTCTCCTTATATCGGGCCCTCTCAAATTTACTAGCCTTTCACGCCTCAGAACTAATAATAAGTGGCGCATATCTGGAGAGTTCATCAAACTTTTCTGTATATTGCTCAACAGACATATTCCCCTATTGCAGCTCTATGAATTCTACCTCCTTCCTTTATGGAGTTGAGGAAATATTTCTCATAAAAGACTTCTAGAAAATTTTCCCAAGTAGTCACAACCCCTGACGTTTTACTGAGCTCAACTATTGCTCATCTTCTCCTTTGAGAATAAAAGTACCCAACCTAAATTTTTGCTCATCTGTGCAATTTACGACCTCAAAGATCTTTTCTATCTGCCTTCTCCATCTCTCGGCCTTTTCTACTCCCCCATTCCCTACAAAGTTTGGGGGTGCTAGCTTCTTGAACCTTTCTATAAGAAAACTATCTTTCATTTCAGAGGTGGGGGTAGACGGGGATAGTACAACTTCTCTCAACACTTGTGTCATGGCCTCCAAAGTTCTGACAAGTTCACCGAAGGCCTCGGTGTTACCATTACTTGAACTCGTGTTGTAGGTACGAGTCATCGGCATCTCCGACCTAAAACATAAACACCCAATTACTAGCTTATCAAAGACCTATCCTACAGACTCTCTTAAGACTCCCTAGGCCAAGAATCCTATCCTGGCAGCTCTGATACCATAATTGTCATGACCCTGCCTCCTGACCCCTGCTAGAGGGCGACAGAGTGCGGGATCGCGACTGGAGGTCGTGAATGTCACTCAGGTGGGAGTGGTTAAACGCATAAGGACATGAAATCAAGAAAAAACCAAGAAAGAAAACTAGAATAAATCCATTCAATAGACAAATATTAATTCAAAAGTATAGCCATCTCATTCATTCAATATCCCATCATTCTAACAGTAATGCGCTAAAAGCAATTTAATATAATTCACAAGCATCTTACTAAAAGTAGAACAGTAAGAACAACAAATCACATTCACAAACCTAATAAGGCCCTACTTCGGAAGTAGAAGCCCCATCGCTCAGGTTAAGCCAATCCTGTTGCTTGAGACCTCTACCCTCATTCAGGAGGGAGGACAATGACAAGTGGACGTCCCACTTCGTAATGCCCTTACACACACACACACCCACAAATCCCCAACGTGCTTTGGCATTTTCGATAGGTAGTGGCCTTACAAGACATGACCCTCTCGATATGCCCTTCTTGAGAGAGAGAGTTACACTACCATCGGGTGACCCAATGCGTAGTGCCCATATAAATCTGGGAGGCGCGACCCTCCCAATTATTCACATCCTAACTCCTGTCCTTTCACAGGGAGACAGGGGAAGATCACAACTACCGGCACCATCATTCACAAGGTAGGTACCCTTCCCATCAGGCTGCTGTCAACACCTTCATTCACACAGTAGGTGCTCATTCACACATCACATAAGCAGCACGGTACCATCATTCACACAGTAGGTACCCCTTTCTCATATCACATGAGCAACATGATAGCATCATTCACACAATAGGTATTTATTAACATATGACATAAGCAGCATGATACCATCATTCACACTGTAGGTATCTATCTCTCCTATCACATAAGAAGCATGATACCATCATTCTCACAGTAGGTATCTATTCACATACCACATAAGCAGCATGATACCATCATTCACACTGCAGGTAACTATTTTTCATATCACATAAGCAGCATGATACCATCATTCACACATTACGTATCTATTCACATATCACATATACCACATAATAATGATATCAATATTTCATTATGATAGCAGCAATATCACATTAGATAGTGGCATATCACATTTAAGCAATATCATAATGACATTACCGTAGTAACAATGGCACTATTCCAGTTAAGCCTAGCGGCTTGATTTCCTGCCATCAAGGGCAATGACATGCGCTCGCTAAGAGGGTCGTAACGTTTAGACCGTTTAGAGTTTGAAGATAATTCCAAAACTAATTTAATACTAAACATACCTATCCTTCAATTGGGATTGGTTTGAAAGACAATTGAACCCCATTTGCATCTTAAAGGTTCAAAGAGGTAAGGGTTTACTATCTGCACCCTATGGTCCACAGGGGACAGCGACATACCCTGCTTCATATCACTATCACTCCCAAATCGTGAAGCAACTTGTGACGGTTTCAAAATCAAATTTTTAGCCACGGTGTAAATATTTCTAACAAAGCTAATTTGAAAGAATTTGGATTTAATTTGGTGGTTCGAAGATTCGTGCTAAATGAGTATAATTTTCAATCTAAGAAGAATTTCAGAATAGTTTCTTCATGAAAAGTTTAGTCTATTCGAATATATTTCAAATGGCTATGGTTTAGCCCAAAATAAACTTCGTTTGTTTAGTTAAAATCAGTGATCATAGTGGTATTAGTGAAAAATTCAGGAAAACAGTCAAATGTGACATACCTTCTCATTTTGAAGCATAACTTCATTTTTGTAAAGAATTTCAACAGTGGATAAAAACAAAAATTTTTCTGGACTCTTACATATTTCCAATGGTCGTGATTTGAGGTCAATCGGACCCCATTTGGCTGTTCAAAAGCCTCTTCCAAGCAAACACATAATTTCAGAATTTCACAGTGGTATATAACATGTCTCAAGAACACATTCCATGACCTTCATTTCAGGGCTAGGAACATGATAACAACCATTCTCTCATGATGTATACATACAACATGCATTTCTTACATATTCTAAGAATCAGACATTCATTCACAGCATCCACCATTATCGTAGAACAAAAGCCCCAAATTTTCAGGGAAATAGGCGTCAGGATTTTTTGCATCACATATACTTCTATTACTCATTTCACATGCATAAATCCCATTGAATCCTTATGAATACAATGCAATGGTGATGGATCCACTTAACTAAACAACAATGGTGTCCTCTTTACTTCTCTTCTCACAGCTCTTACCCACCCAACAATGGCTGCCTACCAACAGTCACTTCTTCAAACCTTGCCTTAGAGAGAGAGAGAGAAAGACGAGAGAAAAATGAGTGGCGTGGGTTAGAGAAGATGGATAAGTACTCTTGAAGGTGGGTGGCTGTCCAAATGGCACCAAAAGACTTAAAAAATCTTGACAAGTGGCTACAAGTCAGAATGCACTCTTCAAGTGGCACTCACAACTCATGCATTCTAGAAACTAGGGCGGCAGTGACCAGCCGGTGATAGCCCACTCTTCACATGGCGTTAACGCTTGCGCGTGCCATGCACCCTTCACTTCGCTGCTCTCTCTCTCTCTCTTTGCCGTGTGTGTCTTCCTTTCGTAGGGCTGAGCGTCCTTCACTTCATCGAGTGCGCTCCCTCTTCGCCACGCGCTTCTTCCTTTAGCCGCGCCGTGCGTCATTCACTTCACAGCGCGCGTTCCCTCTTTGCCGCGTGCTTCTTCCTTTCACCATGCCGTGCATCATTCACTTCGTCGTGCATGCTCCCTCTTCGCCGTTCGCTTCTTCCTTTCACCATGTCGCACGTCCTTCACTTCTCCGTGCGCTCCCTCTTCGTCGCGTGCTTCTTATCACTGCATGACCTATCGTCGTGCGAATCACACTACCATGCTTCTCATCACCGCACGACTCTTCTTTCCCTCTAACGCCGTGCAGCCCAAACTCTACTTATCCCACTATGCTCTCAACCGAACGGGATAGTCTGGGTCCTTACAGAGACTGATATTATTTATAAGCCTTGTGGGATTTTGCTTGAAGGGGGTTGTTCTGCCTGTAGACTTGATACTATTAAATATCCAAGACTTTGATGTGATTTTGGGTTTGGATTGGTTGTCTGCTCACTATGTGATAGTGAATTGTTACGAAAAAACTGTAGCTCTTAGATGACCTAATCAGTCTGAATTTAATTTTGTTGGCATTAAGGATGTTTCCCCTATACACTTTATCTCGGCTCTTCGGGCTTCCCATCTATTGGCCAAAGAATGTGTTGGGTATTTGGCGTAAATAGTGGAGAATCGGGATGCCCAGTCAAAGTTAGATGAGATACCAGTAATAAGGGAGTATCCAAAATTTTTTCTTGAGTAGTTAACCACTCTGCCTCCAATTGAGATAGAATTTGAAATAGAGGTGGTTCGTGGTACTGCTCCCATTTCTAAAACCCCTTATAGGATGGCCCTAGCCTAATTGAAGGAACTGAAGGAACAATTGCAAGAGTTACTAGAAAGGGGATTAATTCGACCTAGTGTGTCACCATGGGGTGCACCGGTTTTATTTGTGAAAAAGAAAGATGGGTCCTTAAGACATTGTATATATTATAGACAGCTGAACCAGGTTACGGTAAAGAATAAGTAACCCTTGCCTAGAATTGATGACCTCTTTGATCAGCTTCAAGGGGCTCAAGTGTTTTCTAAAATTGACCTCCAGTCAAGCTATTATCAATTGCGAATCCAAAAAGAGAATGTTCCTAAAACTGTATTCAGGACTCGATATGGACATTATAAGTTCCTGGTTATGTCGTTCGGGTTAACTAATGCCCCGGCCGCCCCGGCCGCTTTTATGGATTTTATGAATAGGGTGTTTAGGCTGTTCTTGGATGATTTTATGGTGGTTTTTATAGATGACATCCTGGTATATTCAAGGAATCCGGAAGAGCATGGACAACACTCAAGGATGGTTCAACATACCCTAAAGACAGAAAAGTTATATGCTAAGCTGAAAAAAAGCGAGTTTTGGCTTTTCAGTGTGGCCTTCCATGGACAAGTTATTTCTAAGGACAGGGTCATGGTTGACCCTTGTAAAATTGAAGCTGTTCTGAAGTGGGAAAGGCCGACAAATGTGTCTGAGGTCCGTAGTTTCTTGGGACTGACAAGCTACTACAAACGCTTGTTGAAGGGTTCTCAAAGATAGTGCTTCCCCTGATTCGCTTAACTCAGAATGAGGTAAAGTTTGAATCATCAGATAATTGTGAGACAAGCTTTCAAGAGCTAAAGCGGAGACTGACCACGGCCCCAATATTGACCTTACCAGAAGGGAATGGAGACTTTGTGTCACGACCCCACCCCCGACCATCGTACCTTATGCGCTGATGGGCGATTGACCATGTGTTCGTGATCTAATGTAACATTTGTCACTCAAGTAGGAGTGGACTCACCACCATTATATTTGAAAATCGAGCAAACCTTGAAGGAGAGCTAAAACAATAAACTTACCTAGCAGAAGGGTAAGAAAAAACTCCACACACCAAAATTTATAATATAAAAATCTTCTAAAATATTACATTCAGTTTGGCTCATCTAGGCCCAATGTTACACATATTCACCAAGAACAAAACAAAACCAGGGCCAAACAGCCCAGACATAAACAAGGTCTAAGCTCCTTTTTAGAGAACACTAGCTTCGTACCCCGACAGCAACCACGAACTCCCAGCCCTGTACCTGTTGCTATCAATCTACAAGGAGAGGGCAAAATAATGGGATGAGCTATACAACCCAGTAAGAAGCTCTAGTGTTATGCATCTATAATGATTCTATCCATGTGTAATAATAGGTCAGTTCCTCACATAAAGAGTCACAATTTAACATGTATAAATATCAGGTCAAGACAGCAAGTATGAACATTTCATTTAAACGGCAGTCATCCAGTGCGATCATGAGCATTCAATTAGTTAAATCATAAATCATTATAATGCTAAACATTTCTTATATAGAAATTCAATTATTACCCACACACTTTCTTAAATCACCTACTCCCGCAGTAGAGGCCCTATCCATTAGGCTAAGCCGATCCTATTACTTAAGACCTCTACCATTATATAGGAGGGAGGATAATGATAAGTGGGTTAATCCACTTCGTAATACCCTCAACACACTCACACGGTCCCCATCGTGCATTCATCATAGTATCATAACAATATCCACTACCTATAAGTGTCCCACCTTACAGTGGCCAATTCAATGCCTCGTAATGGATGTATCACATTCTCATAAATCAATGTCTCATACAGATAAATCATATTTCATTGTAACATGATAGCATTAAGCAAAAGGCATGCATCTCTTAAGCTTTCACCGGGCATTTACACATAAGCCCCCTTGTAGCATTTGGCATTCATTATGAATTCATTTCATTACTATCACACTCGTGGCCCCTCTTTCTCACAAAATGCAGTTTACACGGCATCATTCACATATCTTTATATAATTCTCATGGAATTTATCATATGGCATTCACATTTATCATACATCAAGATAACTTAGCGCCGCATGGTCATAAAATGATGCAGTGACAAGTAACAATGACATGCCCCTCTTACGAGGGCGTAGCTCCTGAATTAGGGGGAGTTTCAGGATGCCTCAAACATGAAACTTTGATGTTAATACATAGACCTTTACAAAGATAGTAATTTGAAAGAATTTGGACGCCATTTGATGAGTCAATAGCTCAATACAAGGTGAGCATTAGTTGCTGGAAATCTTCCCTGCAACAGTGTGCAACAACATACGCGCGCATTATGGGTCATAAGTCAAAATCTGTGAGAAATTTTAAAATCCTCAAAACATGACTTTGAGTATATTCATAAATCTTTCCAATGGTTTAAGTTTTAAAAAGACCATTTTCTGGGTCAAAAGCATTGCCCAAGGAGGGCCACAACTGCTAGAATTAGCAGCCACTTTGAGCAGTGTCATGCCTTGACATTTTAGGCCATATATTTTCTTTCATGCATAATTTCATCATGACATAAAAAGTAGACATAAGGTAAACATAAGGTAGACATACATACCTTTCGTTTGAGACAGGCTTGGTCCCATTTGGATGTCATTTGGCCATCAAACACGTTGATGCAAAAATAGTCACAGTTCTGGAAATTCATATGCTCAAGTTAACATGCTTTTAAATAACACTTAATATTTCCTAGTCATGCTACACTGTAGGCTGGGAACCTTTCCTATGATAAGGAGTCTCACAGTGAGAAATTTGATGAGTTTCCATAAATAAAAAGATCATATATATGGTAAAAACTAGTCATGGTATTGAGAAGCACAAAAGTTGAAATTTCAACCTCATGTTAACCCATTCATTCTTCACATTGCCATTCTATCATCGTAACCATTCTAAATATTTGTTCTTTACATAAACTATGAATGCGTAGAAACTAAACCCACTTACCTTGACTTCTCACGGTATCTCAAATCCCCACTCGCGGCCCCCACGGGGTTTCCTTAAGCTCCACCTGTGGGTTAAGTTCCGAGGGCAGCAGTGAACTCCTTAGGGGGAGAGAGAGAGAGTAGAATGAAGAAAACTGGTTATCAAAGGGCTTAAGTACTCACGGTTAGTGGGATTCACTGTGGCTGATGCAATTACGCATTGCTTTGATATGTACAGAGCGAAGCTGATATATACGAAGGCTATATGTTTGACCAAGACACTCCCAACATTGCTCTATCTTGCTCCCCCTTTCCAGTCGACGCTATGCCTTCCATACACAGATGGTGCTACCTCCTTTCCTACAGAGTCGGTGCTGTGTTATCCTCTTACCTAGCCGGCTCTGCGTTATCCTCTTACCCAGCCAGTGTTGAGTTTCCTTCTTACTTAGCCGGCGCTCCATTTTCCTCTTACTCAGCCGGTGCCGTGTTATCCTCTTACCCAACCGGCGCTGCATTTTCCTCTTACTCAACCGGCGCTGTGTTATCCTCTTACCCAGCCGGCATTGCGTTTTCCTCTGACCCAGCTGACATTGCGTTTTCCTCTTACTCAGTCGGTGCTGCTCCAAAGGGCAATGCCCTAAACGGTTAGGCCTCTTTCTTATCCCTCCAATCTCATGCGGCAATGGCTCTTCTCTCACGCGATGAAACGCATCCTCGCTCCGCATTATCTTCTCGCGCTGTAAAGGTCTTTAAATGGCACTAGGCCTCTGTCTCACTCTCCCCCGCTATACGCGTCACTGAATTGGGAGAAAATTGTGGCCCTTACATCACCCCACCTTAAAAGGGATTTTGTCCTCAGAATCATATTAACATTAACCAAAAAGGTGGGGGTATTTCTCCCTAATCGCATCCTCCCGTTCCCATGTCGATTCTTCCTTTGAATGATATTACCACTCTACTTGGACTAGAGAGATTTCTTTATTGTGCAACACTTGTACTTTCCTGTCTAATGACCCAATTGGTCACTCAACATAGGTCAAATCTTCCCTGAGCGGGATTGGTTTATTCTCCAAGACATGGGACTGGTCGGATTGATATTTCCTCAGCAATGATATATGGAAGACATTGTGGACGTTGGCCAGTTCAAGTGGTAGAGAAAGTCGGTAAGCTACGCTTTCAATTTTCTATAGGACTTCAAAAGGTCCAATGAATCATGGGCTCAATTTCCCCTTTTTACTAAATCTCGTAACACCCTTGGTCTTTCAGGAAGACTCAATCCCCCACTTCAAACTCAAGGTTTCTCCGGCGATTATCGGCGTAGCTCTTTTATCAACTTTGGGCTGTCTTGAGCTGCTCTCTAATTAAGAAAATCTTCTCGAAAGTCATCTGAACTATTTCGGGCCCCAATAATCTTCTTTCGGCCACCTCATCCCAACAGATGGGCGACTTACACTTTCTTCCATACAGAGCCTCATAAGGTGCCATCTGAATACTACCTTGGAAATTGTTGTTGTAGGCAAATTATATTAGAGGTAGATGGTCTTCCAAGCTCCCCTTAAAGTCAGTGACACATGCCCTAAATATGTCCTTCAAGGTCTAAATGGTTCTCTCTGACTGTCCATCTGTTTTGGGGTGGAAGGCGGTGCTAAAAGTAAGTATGGTTCCCAAAGCTGACTGCAGACTTGCCCAAAATCTAGAGGTGAATCTAGTGTGCTTGTCTGACACAATGCTGATAGGAACTCCATGCAGTCTCACAATTTCCCTTATGTACCAGTGGGGCAGCTTGTTTAGAGCATAGGTTGTGCGAACTGGTAAGAAGTGAGCAGCTTTAGTTAATCGGTCCACCACGACCCAGATACTATCATTCCCTGCACTAGATCTCGGTAATCCAAAAACAAAGTCCATCATGATGTGGTCCCATTTCCACTCTGGTATGGGCAGGGGCCGTAGCAGTCTAGCAGGTTTCTGATGCTCTGCCTTCACTTGCTGGCACAACAAACACTTAACGACAAACTGTGCCACATCTTGCTTCATGTTGTTCCACTATAAGGTCTTTTTCAAATCCCGGTACGTCTTTATATTCCCTTGGTGTACCGTAACGGAAGTGGTGTGCTTTCTCTAAGACAACCCTTTTTATTTTCTCGTCATTGGGAACACACACTCAGCCTTTAAACCTTAACAAGCCCTCACAGCTCATAAAGAAATCTTCTTTTCCTCTCATTTTCAGTTCTTCAAGGATTTTTGTCAGCTGGGGATCTCCTTTTTGGGCTGCTTGGATTCGTTGAAGAGAAAGGAACTATCTCAAATTTTTTAGAGAGAGAAATTATCACAAATTTTAATTTTTAGAGAGAGAAGTGCTTAAAATCTTTAGACAGAAATTATCGTTACTTTTAAGTTTTAGTGAGCGAAGCTACCTCAAAGTTCAAATTTAAATAGAGAAAGTACTTGAAAAATTTTAGAAAGAGAAACTATCTCAATTTTTTATATAAGAAAAACTAACTCAAATTTTACAGTTTTAGAAAGAGAGAATACTTTACAAAATTAGAAGGAGAAACTATCTCAAAATATTTTGAGAGAAGAAAAAGGGTAAGAGGATAAGTAAAAGAAGAAGAAAGAGGTAGATCAGAGGAATTTTGACAAGGTGGCGGGACTAACGCAGCAGCTAAATCAGCAAGTGATTCTCCCGGCGTGGTAGCAAGACGAGCACGGTAACTAGATCGGCACAACAGAAATGCTACTAGACGCCAAAACGATCATCGGTTGGTCTGACACAATGGCTAGCCTATCATGGCAGTAAGGCGGGCATAGTAACTAAGACTGACTTAGCGACAATACTGCTAGACGACGAAACTACCATGTCAATGTTTGTCTCAACCCCTCTTGGTCAAACAGGAGAGAAAGAGAAGAAAGAGACAAAGTGACTTGCACATTACTACCGATGTCGTGCATGTGAGTAGAAGACGAGATGAGTGATGAGGGAGAAAGGAAAAATGGAGAGACGAAAGAGAGAAGGAAAAGCATGAAGAAGATAGAGAGAGAAATGAGAAAGGGATCATAGGCAGTGTTGAGAGAGAAAATAGGAAAGAACGTGGACGACGATGAGCTTGCATCGTCCGTGTCAGATGAAGAAGAAGAGAGAGAGACATGGGCGGCAATGTGCTTCCGCCATCCATATCAGATGAGGAAGAAGAGAAAGAAGACATGGACAATGATGTGCTTCCACCGTTCGTGTTTGATGAAGAAGAAGAGAGAGAAGATATGGGCGGCAATGTGCTTACGCCGTCCGTGTCAAATGAAGAAGAAGAGAGAGAAGACATGGGTGGCGATGTGCTTCTGTCGTCCATGTCAGATGAGTAAGAAGAGAGAGAAGACATGGGCGACGATGTGCTTCCGCCGTCCATGTCTGATGAAGAAGAAGAGAGAGAAGACATGGGCGACGATGTGCTTACATCGTCCATGTTAGATGAAGAAGAAGAGAGAGAAGACATGGGTGACGATGTGCTTCCACCGTCCATGTCTGATGAAGAAGAAGAGAGAGAAGACATGTTCAGTGATGTGCTTACGTTGTTCATGTAAGATGAAGAAGAAGAGAGAGAAGACATGGGCGACGATGTGCTTATGCTGTACATGTCAGATGAAGAAGAAGAGAGAGAAGATATGGGCAGCGATGTGCTTACGCTGTCCATGTCAGATGAAGAAAAAGAGAGAGAAGACATGGGAGGCAATGTGCTTACACTGTACGTGTCAGATGAAGAAGAAGAGAGAGAAGACATAGGCAGTGATCTGCTTACGCCATCCGTGTCAGAAAATTAAACAAGGAGACTTTGACATAGGCCTGGCCCACCACTCGGGTTAAGGCCCATCTCACTGTTCATGTCCCTGAAGCAAGAAGACGTCATGCTAGGCTATGGACTTTGCCATTCATGAACAGAGAGGAAGGAGAGAGAATAGAGAGAGAATGGGAAAGAGGAAAAAGAGAAAAGGAAAGATAAAGAAAAGGAAGGAAAATGGATAAAGAAGCTCAGAGAAGAAATAAGAAAGAAATATATAGACGAGGAGAAGGAGAGAAAGAGAAAAGAGGAGAGAGAAAGAGAGAAAAAATGAGGAGAGAAAATCGAAGGGTATCAGCCATTTTCTTCTCTCTCCTCTCTCTCTCTCTTCAAGACCTACCCACAATTTTCATGTGAAAACTCTCAAATTTTATTGATCAGTCTTGAATAATCAAGCCCCTTTTTACAATTGTGTTTAGCATGTACTTATAGAATTAGGCCCAAACATGGGTGGATGCCCAAAAACTGTCTATTTTGATGGCAATTATAATTTAATTGAATTCAAATAAATTCTAAAATTGGTTACAAAAGGACTGTTTGGCCCTTGCCCAACAATGTGTGAAATTCCAAAACAGTTCCTGCTGCTGCCCTAGAACTTGTGTGATCTTCTATGAATGATTCGGGGTTGCTCTGGTGCCTGTTTGACTGAAAGATGATTGTTTTCTTGTAGGGCTCGACATGACGATCGATGTGATACCAACTTCGAGCCATGGATCGTGTTTTAAGGTCACGATCATGCGACTTGAAATTTGGTTGAATCTTGCAAATTTTGGATAGATAGTGTGCTTTTTTCTTGATATTTTTCTTTAATTTCTTTGCTGAATCACACTGAGCATGCCGTCACGATCACGTTGCGACAAACGTAGCTTGATTACGTGTTCGGAAGAAGAGTTTGTCGGCATGAGTTTTTGGCTGGAATTTGTAAATCTGACAGCCGAAATTTATAACAGCTTCAATGCCTCCGTGTGTGAAATCCAACAGTTCATCGTACGCGGGGCTCAGACCAGAGATAGCCTCGAACCTTACACACATAATGCAATTGGTTTTGCGTCGATTGGGTATGCGAGCGTCATGATTTGGCTATTCAACCGAGGCGTACTGCTGTTGAATTTTCTGTAATTACCTTCATGAATCATCAACTTCTCTCTAGTTTCTCCTTGCTCGGGTATCGTCACGGGTTGTGCCACATAACAAAACGTTCGTCTTTATGAGATGAACGAGTTCATCAAATTTGAGAGAGATCCGGCTCAGAACAAGTGAGATACGGACATTTGAAGTTGTTGCTCAGGACTGTACACATTAGTTTCTTTTAATGGAGATTGGTGTAGGGAGGCCGCACAGGAATAGCGAACGGCCTTTTACCCATAACTTTGTTCTGGAATGCCCGATTAAGTTGAAACATGACCCATAGGGGTTTTCGACCATGCCAGATCCAATGGAAGCGGTCCCACAGTTGTTTAAGGCACTGAGAATATAACTCTTGTTACGGGGTCCTTTTCAGGGTGCTAGAGACTGATTTTTCCAAAATTTTTTCTTTGTCTGCTCTGCCTTAGACATGTTGGATTGAGACAATACTTGACAGGTGGCTTTTTGTAGTGCTTAGAAAGATTCTGACCCATTCTGGGGCAATTATGAGACTATTGGGAATTTCATTGTATGTTAAGGCTTTATTGACTGGCTTCCTCTTTATTCCACATCAGGGACTAAGGTTTTCAAAAATGTATTCAAACAGCTTGCCCCACCAAAAGTTTGTGCTTCGAGAGAAGCGAGAAGGACAACATTCAAAAAATTTCCTTTAGCTTTATTAATTTTCTCTTCCTAACCACTGGACCATGTGAACGCTAAGGAGATTCACGCAACGCTGCAACTAGGATGCTCAGACATTTGGATGGAATGTACAGGTCCATCCGTAGAGACTTTAGGGGGAGAATATGTTTTTTGAAGGATCCTGTCGAAGTGCTCACCCTCAAGGGACTAATTGTGATTTTGAAGCTGAGGATTTTGTATGGACCTCGTTAGTCAGAATCATGCCCGTCTGGCAGTCGAGTGTCGTGTTGAAGGGCATTTTTCTCATTTGGTTTGGGTTTGTTTGTATCATCTGGTGTTGGTCGACGTTTCGAGGACTTTTGTTGTTTGTACTAGATGGTTTGCTGAAGGGCCTTCTGTCGGCGGTGTTTGTGTTGTGCACCAGATACTCCTTGACGGGCACGGTACCTCAGTTTATCGAGGTGACTGGCTTTGGGTATAACCCCTGCCTACTGCTTTGCAGTTTCAACAATCAAGATACCTCTCTTCTTCTTCCTAGGTGACCCTTGAGGATTCAATCCTAATTGATGCATCACAGGTCCAAAGTCATGGCTGACTTAGCTTTATTGGAGCTTCCTCAACATCTTTGAAGTATGTTAGCGACCTTGTGGGAATAGTGCTCTTCTTCATGAGACTTGACTTGTCTTTTTGGCAAATTTTCTGTTCTTTGAGTCCTTTTTGTGAATGGACTTAGGCTGTTGGCATATTTTCCTTGAAGCTCATATTTTTGGAGTCCTGGTATTGTGACACCAAAGATTTTTCTCTTTAGAATGTGGGATGAAGCCACCTGTCAAGGCGAGTACTGCATCAACCTGTTTATCGATCTAAGCATCCTTTGTGGATTTTCACTTGAACTTGGGAAGCGACGCCCTAGAGATGGTTTTCATCAACTCCCTTTTATCTGAGGCTCTTTTACCCATGACGTTTCGGCCATGTCCACCCTTATTCTTTTAATTTTTGCTCACGGTGCCCTTTCGGGGTTTTCATCATACCCAAGTTTTTATTTACAAAACTCTCTTACTCATGGTTTCGTGACCATGCCCGTCCGTCAGGTATACACCATGCCTGTTATTTTTTTCCCTTTATTTCTCTTTTTTTTTTTTTTTTGTGAAAGCGTGTTTAAGGTCATGCCTTCGGGACATGTGCGAAGCCCTTCATCGTTATGTGGCCAGGATGTGTACTATAGTTTAAGGTCATATAGTTGGACCATGGTGGTGATGAATGGCAGTCTGTAGAATGAGTATGAGGGTGGTTTTGAATCACTTTGGGGGAATGGCATAAGGCTACCTACGAAAAGTGGAAGATGTATGAATGAAGGTGAAAAGTGGTGACCCACTAGTCTTACGACGAGTATGTGGAAGGCGAATGGTTTGCCATTATGTGAGCATGGGTGAAACTCACTGGGGAATTATGGGTGGTAGTGAAGGGATTCACTAGGGGGGTAATGAAGGTGGTGTGCAAACAAACGGGTTAGTTAGGGAAGGCGTGCATGAAGATGTAAGTAAAGGGCGTGTGAGTATATGGTGGGGGTAAATTTAAGGTCACGCCTCCTGGACCTACACAAAGCAGTTTAACATCATGCGATCAGAACGTGCATTATGATTTAAGGCCATATAGCTTGGACCATGGTTATGCAGTTTAGAGTCTTACGACTAGAACCATGCAATTTAAGGTCGTGCAACTAGACCTTTGTTATAGTTTAAAGTCATATACTTTGGACCATGGTGCTAAGCCTTTTAATGTCATGCAGCGAGGCCGTAGACTATGGTTTAAGGTCATATAGATTGGACCGTGGCTATGCAGTTTAAAGTCATGCAGCTAGGACTAGGCAGTTTAAGGTCGTGCAACTAGACCTCTGTTACAGTTTAAGGTCATATAATTTGGACCATGCAATTTAGGATCATGCACCTAAACCAAGACTGTGCAGTTTAAGGTCATGCAGCACGGACCATGGTGTGGGTCGCCATGTAGGTGAAGCTGCCTAGGCTCATGGATAGTAATTTGATTCCCTGAGGGTAAAATGATAGCAAGGGTTTTAGATAGGAGGCAGAATTCACTGAAGATTATGGGACAAGTATGAATTCCCTAGTGGTGAAAGATGGAACTCCATGGGGAATAGGCTTATGAAAGGTAACCCAACTTCTGGGAGTAAGGTAGCTAGGTATGAGATGGACCCACAGGGGATTAAAGGGGAAGCACAGACCATACTCCACTGGGGATCAATGGGCTATAGTACAAGTGTGATTCCTACTGGGAATGAGGGAAGTGGCCTACTCCCAACTCCATTGGGGATGAGCAGTCATGGCCTTGGTGGAACGGCTGGATATAACTCTACTAGGGATAGTGGCAATGGCGTGCTCATAACTCCACTGGGGATAGTGGTGAGATATGCACAGTGGTGACCAAGGTCTAGCACGCGCAACACTAGAACATGTGTAGTGCTAGTATGAAGAGTGCAACACACATGGCAGCAGGCTTGAGAAGTAGAAGTGCTGACACATATAAGGCGTTTACATTGGTGGAGGCAACACAAGTGACGCTAACATGCATAGTGGCAACACACGTGGCAGTAAGCTTGAGAACATAAGCGGCGCTGGTCATAGAAGAACACAGCCGGCGTTGGTTCATTCAGAACACAGTCAGCATTGGTCATAGAAGAGCACGGTCTACGTTGATCATAGGCTAGTGTCTAGGCCTTCAGTCCAAGACCGACCCGATCTTGGTTTTAAGCTTTCATGGTCGGCGGTAGTCTTTCATTCGGGCCTCGGGTCAGAGCCCAACTTGATTCAGCCCACCGTCGTTTGGCCTTCTAGAACATGACTGGTGTTCCTAGTTTGTTGGGGACACTCCAGGGAAACTTTGCCTATATAAGGGGGCAAACCCCATTCTCACCGTTCACTTAAGGTAAAACGGCTAAGGTTTTTGAGCGATAAGAGTGAGAGAATTCTCGATGAGATTTTTCAGCAGCACACAAGGTACTTCGAGTAGGATTCTGTCGAAGTTTGCTGACAAACAGGAGAGAGCATCAGAGAGAACACCGGGCCTTCATGGAGTAGCAGGATTTTACCGACCGGTATAGCGAGACAAGCAGAGAGTTTATTGGAGGTTCTAAAGACTCCGACCTTAGTTTAGGGTGCTCTGAAGAAGGGATGAATGGTTGGATTTTACACATGGAGGCGTCAAATCTGCTGTAAATTCTGACCGCCGGATTTCAAGATTCCGAAAAAAAAACGCAAGACGACAAAATCTTCATCCAGACAAAATCGAGCTGCATTTATTGCAACGTGATCGTGACGGCATTGTTAGTGTGATTCAACGAAGAAACTGAAGAAAAACATTAAGAAACAAGCACACAATCAATCCAAAGTTTTCAAGATTCAAGAAAATTTCAAAAGGCTATCTTTCATATCCTTTTTCCCTTCCACCTATGTCAGGAGTCAAGGCATAGGGGAGAACATGTGCCCCTACTTGATGAGAAATGTTGGTCAAAAGGCTATCCTTCATAGCCTAGGGGAGGCTCGGAGCTTATTTGGGCATGACTCCTAAAATATGCAGTGGGTCCCATTTCCAGTTGGGAGCTTTACCGACCATGCTTTCATCGATGAACTGGGGAAGGAGTTGGATGGCACTCCGACGACTATCAAGGAGCTCAAGTTTATGTTGAGCGTTAGAGGGGGGGTTTTGCTCTATTGGACCCCGAAATGTGCCAGACTGAAAGGGTACTTCCCTCATCGCTACGCCCGTCAGCATGGGCTTGATCAGAGCAGCCCTTTCTCTGTGTTTTTTGAGAAGCACCGCGGCAGAGTAAACATTGGGAAAGAAGAAGAGCTTGGGACTCTTCAAGAATGCTGGTTGCTAGAGCATGTACGAACTGTGTGGTCTACATATTTGGAGGCAACGAAGATTAGCAAGTATGGGCTTTCCCACTTTGGCAAAAGGGTCCGGGTGACCGAGGCCTATGCACGCTAGTGGAGGCTTACCAGCTCAGGATACTGAGATGCTGATCACCCTTGGAAATGGGAAAACGTCAATTGGCGTCAAGAGATTAGATAGAGGAGGATTGTCAATGCTCCCACCCTTGGCGATGTTATTGACTTGAACTATCCATGGAATTGGCAGGCTGTTGGGATCCCTCAAGATATAGTGGCTGATGATACTTCGCCACAATTTCTTGCCATGAAGAAAAAGACTGGGAGTATCTTTGATAAACTCAGTTCTGTCTTTGAATGGAAGGAGGGCTGAAAGGTATCAGGTCATGAAGGGCACTCACTGCAAGACTTGAACACATTCATCGGGAATGGTCCTCACAGTTGACTTGTTGTGAGCCCTTCTCAAGGTGGGGGTTCTGAAGCGGCTGCTTCTCCTCCAGTAGGAGGGAAGAAAAAGAAACACTCTACCCCTATCGGTACTCGTGCACCATCTCAGGTTGGTAGATCTCCTCAAAGGCGTAGAGATGCAAAACTTCCTGTGATTTTGGAAGCAAGGATTAGCTCTTCCTCTTCTAATTCATTAGCTGCTCCTTCAGTGTCACCTTCTGTGATTTCTCCATCATCTTATGCGTCTCCTAATCTATTTTCTGCTTCTTCAGAGACTGAAGTGGATGAATTCGGCCCCTCTGAGCCTATTATTATTGCTTTTGATCCAGAGGTGACTCCGAAACTTGGGGTGGTGTCTCTAAGTCCAAGGGGGGGGTCCTGAATCAAATCTGATTCCAATAGAGGTCAATGAGGCTGAAGACACTGCGATCATTGCCCTTGGAGAGAAGACTACCACTGACATGGTCTCTAGTCCTCAGGAAATCACTACCCCGACTGAGACAGGGGTCGCAGTAATGGATAATGGGGGCCCAGGCATCTTTCTTGAGGAGGGGCCTATGGTTAGCGAAGCTCTTGAGGCTGCTGGCCCAGAGTACACCGGACAGATAGATGAAGGGATTGAGCTTTTTGTCACTGAGGTTCTGGCTGTTGAGGATACAAACCAAGTGGAAAAGGCCATGGATGGGATTGAAGCGGTGACTTTAGAAGATGAAGACCAGAGGGAAAAGATAACCCCTGAACTTGTTGAGGCTGAAGTGACAGTTCAGGAGAGTGGGGAACAAGAAAGAGATGTTGGCCTTGAAGTTGTTGAAGTTATAGCAAAGAGTGAGAGACGAGGGGAGGGGATTGCTTCTGAATCTGGGGTGCTTGAGGCTTCGGGATTCACAATTGCTCTAGAAGAGAAAGGGACTCACATGGCTATCGTTCCTTCGAGCCCAGCTTCAGAAACTGAAGTTCCTTCAGCAGTGCTGGACCCGGGGGTACCATCCAGACCTATTTTCAGAAGAATTTTTGGGATAATTGCGAGCATGCTCCATGCAGGTCTTCAAAGTCTAAGGGTTCTGCCTCTCACTGAGCTGGGTAAGGAAATAGTCAAACTGAGGGATTTTTTTACTGTGACCAGCATTTTGGGGGATGCATCAGAAGTTCTCTCTCATTTTCATGCTACTCTAGATGAGCTGGAGAGCTGGAGTTTACATCATGAGGTTGAGACCAACAGGCTGGCTTCCTTGAAGACGTCAATCTCGCGTCGTCGAGAGGGAATAGATGTCTGCACTCAGAAGAAGCCCACTATGGTTGCTCGTCAGTTTGACCTCAAGATGGAGGGGAGAACTTGTCTCAACTGAATGCTTGCAATAAGGGAGGAGATGCGAAAATTAAGAGAGGAATTTGGTGATCTTCAGAAGGAGATGACTCAAAGATGGGCTTTGGATACTTCTTTGGCTGAGGATCTTTGCGAACTCACTGGCACCATTGAATCAAAAACCGCCTCCATGGAGCAGGAAGCTCAAATGGTGGTCGAATTGAAGAAGCATATTCAGCATGGCGAGACTTCTTCCACCACATCTAGAGCAGAGATCAATATGATGATTGATCGTTTTTAAGAGTGTCCTTCCTATGTCGTCACTTGTAAAAATTTTGAATTTTTGAATAAAATGCTTCTCCTTCTCTTCTGGATGTTTTTGCTGAATGATTTCATTCTTCTTTTTTCTTTACTGCACCTCCTTTGCTCTTTTTGGGCTTGAGAACTTTCCGAAACTTTTATAGTCTCAAGTGGCTAATACCCTAGGCCTTGTTTAGTCTTGTGACAAGCTGCTGTCGCTTAAATGACTTCAAATGGGGGAGCAATTGCTTCTTCTCCCCTTAACATTTGATTGGCCAAGGGCTCATAATTCATTTTTCTCATCATCTGATGAGCCTTCTCACTATAAATAGTCCAATCAGGAGGGCTTTGACCTCGATTGGAGGTGCATTCATTTCAAGTCCGTCATAACTTTTGATCTCAGGTACGAACTCCTTTAGATGCTTTGAAGCGATACGCATAACCTCCAATTGACTCTAGAGACTGCGAACTTCACTTCTTAACTCTGCTAGGGGATCTTGTTCTTGAGGGTGGGAAGGTTGTCCTTTCTCAGACTACTCTCCTCCCACCAAACCAGGGAAGTGCAAAACTTGGGGTTGACTACTAGTTTGAAATGGCCCTGTCATGGGACAAGGAGCATCCTCTATGCTTATAGCAACTGGGTTTTGAAAAATCTTCTGCGGAGGTTTACGCGCCACTTCTGCTTTCAAGAGTGAAATAGGGACATGCATGACTTTTTGATGGTCCGGCATGTAGGTGACCTTTGGAGCTGGAATTCTATCCCCATGACTTCCTCAATTTCAGGAATGACCTCAACTTCATCTTCCTGCAAAGGTGGTTCTGGACTAGAAGCAAAAGGGGAAGCTTTGTCTTCAGGCAGAGATGGAGCTTCTTCAATAGTGAATAGCATGCTAGGATGAAGGGGAGTCAGAGGGACAATTTTGCCTTGTCTTTCCTCTTCTTTGATCATATCCACCAGTGGTCTCCCGATGTCTTCAACATCTTCATGGGCCGAAGATTTCGTTTTCCATACAGACTTGTAGTCACCATAATTTGGCTTTTGAGATGACACCGAATCTGTGAAGTAATATTTATCATCAACATAGTGAGTTTCGGTTATGGGAAACGGTCTTTTGTCGACATAGACTGTATGATGTCTCCCTTTTCGACTATACTTAAAGCACTAGTGAAATGTGGATGGAACCACCCCTACTCATGGAGCCATGGGTGGCCGAGAAGGATGTTGTAGGAGGTGTCGGTGTCGATCACATGAAACTGAGCATAGTCATTTAATTCACCAATCTTGAGACGAAGCGGACAGTGTAAGCCAGCTTTTCTCCTGACTGGTTGTATCCTTGGACTGCAATATGAGTCAGAGTGAGATCTTCAGAACCTAATCCCAACCGAGTGAGGATTCTCTTTGGGATGAGGTGTATTGTTGATCCATCCAACATAATTCGGTTGATGGGGTATGTATGTAATTTACCGGTCACAAAGAGAGGGCGATTGTGAAATTTTTCTCCCAATTGCAGATCATCCTCTGAGAAGGTGATTGTCATACATCCACTCAAGATCGATGGGTCCACCTCAATGGGTTCTACTTCAGCCTCATACACCTCTGGATTGGAAAGGGCATGGATCAAAGCCATACGATAGTCCCTTGAGAGCATGAGAGCATCATAGATGTCGAGAAAGGCTGGAAGTTTCCTTAAGTGCCCCATCACATCATATTTCTCCTTCTCTTCATCAGCCTTTTACGTTCTTGGCCCTACCACTGATTTGGGTTGAGGGACAGGTTTAGGTGGAGAAGGTTTGCTTTGGGCTGCTGGCTGACTTGATTGTACAGCCGGCTTGGTTTTGGTGATGGAGGTTTGAGGTTGGGGCTTAAGACGTGGCTAGGTATATGGGACTAATGACCTCACAGGGAATTGGAGGATGGGTGGATTGTCCGGGGTACTTGAGCAAGAAAGGAGCCTAGGGAGCTGTAGGATGGGTGGATTTCTTGAAGTATTCGGGTGAGGGAGAAGTGGTGAACCAGGAAACTTCAAGATGCCTGACTTCTAAGGTGGAGGCTGCAACGTTTTCCCTGATCTCAAGCTTATTTGCCCCATGCTGGGCGATGCTCCTGAGATGTGTACCATATGGGAAGCCTCCTGAGAATAGCAGTTCTTCCTTTGTGATTATATCATGGAAGATGGAGCATTCGATCATGTCCTGGCCCCATATCTGATGGTACGGGCACTAATGGTTCTTAGTTCCTTGAGCAAGGTGGCGTGCCTACCTTGCCGGCTTTGGTGTGATGAGGCCTTCTTGAAGCATCATGACAAACAGGGCATGAAGGAGGTCAGGCGCTTTGTCTTTCACTTGGATTGTTACTGCAAGGAGGCTACTGCCGTCCGAAATGCCTTCTTTAGCTCTTCAAGTTTTATCTGGCCCTTCTAAATTAGGGCCTTGATAATGTCTTTCAACATGTAGCAATCATCTGTAGAGTGGTTAATCCTTCGATGGTAAGCATAATAATTCACCTGGGTATCGAGTCCGGGATGATCAGGGAACTTAGTCTTTGAATGCTCAATCATGTTCTATTCAAGCAATAATCAGAATAGTGCAGAGACCCATTCCTTCCCAAAGGGGTAGACTTTCCTATGCCTCGTCCAATAATCATCCCGATTAAGGTTTGCAGGTGGAGGTACCTGGTTGTACGATGTTGTTGCTTGCCTGTTTGAGGCGCTTTCGATGTGTTTAGCCCTTTTGAGGGATCCAAAGTTTGGGAGGGAGCCTTCTTTGAATCGCTTACAGTGACGGCTATGTTGATCACTCCTTTTGGTTGGTTTCACCGGGTATTAGTCCGAGGGCTTTCATTGCCCCGACTGTTCCCTGAGCTTGTAGACTGTTGTCGTGACCCGCCGTGGTGGAGATGTGCAGCGATCTCTAGTCGCATGTTCCGCACATAGGTTTGCACCGCTTCCTTCTCAAGCGTGGGATTGGGATGGCGAGAGGCCAAATTTCTCCACCTCGCTATGAATTGTTCCATAGGCTCATCGGGAGCTTGGGTCAATGTGAGAAGTTCGATGGTTTGAAACTCTCTCTCGACCTCATAGAAACGCTAGTGGAAAAATTTCTCCATTTTCGCCCAAATGTGTATTGAGTTTGGGGGAAGTTGAGCATACCACTGGAAAGTCGGGCCGATTTCAAAAAATGATAGAGAAGGAATCTACCATCAACCGCCGTCTCTTGACATGCTGATTAGAAGTGGGCAATATGTTGGTTTGGGGAGGTGGTTCTATTAAACAAGGGAGACTTCCCTTTCTTATAATCTAAGGGAAACGACACCTGAGATTTGTCTGTTCTTTAAGTTATGAGTCACCATAACATCGATGTCTGCCTATGAGAAAGGGTGAGGAATAGAATTGTCCTGTGAGGCAAAGGGAAGGGGCTACCTTGGAGGTGTTGTTAGAAGGTATTTTTCATCAACATGAGGCCCTCGCTCAATAAAGGCCTAGCAAGTAGTGGAAATTTTGACAGTCTCAGAATAGCGCTAGAACTGGCCAAGATCTTCATGAGGTCTCTCAAAATTCTCTTGCTAAGTTTTGTCACATTTCTACATGTCTAAGGCAGTATAGAATGAGAAACAGTTCCAGCAGAATCGGCCGCTGGCACCCTGAAATGGGCCCCTATACTAGAGCTACATTTTCAGCATCACAAATTAATGTGGGACCACCGCCATTAAATCTGACACAGTTGCAAACCCCCAAGGGTCAAGTTTCAGCCTAAACAGACACTCCAGGAAGAAGTTATAGGTGAAAGAGCGAAACAAGAGGAGCCACACGCTATGCTCGTGCGGCCACCCTGCAACGTTACACCATTAAAGGAACAATCATGACCAGTGACTTTCGACTCTCATATCTCGACTTTCCCATGTTGAATCAAACTCAAATTTGATGAGCTTGTTCTTCTAGTCAAGACGAGCGATTTGATGTATGACACGCCCTCTGATGATACCCAAGCGCGAAGAAAGCTAGAGAGAAGTTTTTGATCCGTGAAGAAAGTGCAAGAAATTTAGCAACGTCATGCCTCGCTTGAGCGGCCAAATCATGCTGCTCGCGAGCCCGATCGACGCGAGAGCAATTCCATTGCGAGTGTAAGGTCTCGAGCCATCTCTGACCCAAACCCCGTACATGATGAACGGTCGGATTCTTCCCACAAAGCCTACAAACAGACTACAAATTTCGTCACCAGAATTCTTGATTCCGACCAAAATTCTAAACTTGAAAAATCTTTGTTCGGCCACAGAATCGAGCTGCATTTGGTGCCCCGTGGTCGTAGCAGTATGCTCAGTGTGATTCAGTGAAAAAAACACAGGAAAAAATCAAGGAACGTACACACTATCGATTCGAAGTTTCAAGATCTACTCAAAATTCAAGTCACATTATCGTGCACCAAAAACCCGATCCATGGCTCAAAGTTGGTATCAAATCAATCATCATGCCGCGACTTACAAGAAAAAAATCAACTTACGATCAACTGGGAGTCAGAATGGCCCCGGATCATCCACGCAAGAACACTCAAGTCTTAGGGCAATAAATGGACTGCTCTGGAATTCCACAACTTGTTAGGAAGGGGCAAATCTATCTTTTTGTACCCTATTTTCTAATTTCTTTTAAATCAATTTAATCTTAATTTCCAGCGATTAGGGTTACTTTTGATCATCCACCCATGTTTGGGGCACAGTTCTATATATACGTACCACTATTGTACACAGAAAAGGGAGAAGGAAGATACATACACACACGAGAGAGTTTTTACTAAATACAAGTTTCTCTTTCTTATCATTGTGGTGTTACGCTTGAGAGAGAGGGTGAGGTGAAAGAAACTTTCGACCGGTACCCCTAGTATTGAGGTAAATCTTCTCTCTCTTCTTTTTTTTCTTCTTCTCTCTCCCTTCTCCCCTCTCTGATCCCTCTTCTTCGCCTGAGTCCCTCGCGGAGGCTGGCACAGCAGTGGCAATGCCATGCATACCTCTCCCTTGGTCTCACAGGTCGCGTATGGTGATGGCAGCACCATGCACGAGTCTCCCTCCCCTCCTTCTCGTCTGTCTCTTTCTCTCAGTGAAGTCTCTAGATGGCGCTGCCCATCGCTGCTTACAGACATAGCTTTGATGTCTCAGTGAATAGCCTAGATGGTGAAGTGTGTTGCCACCTGCAGGAGTCTTTCTCTACTGTGCATCTAGCGTAGACAGTGATACTTATCGCTGCCCACTAGAGGCCTTGACAATACCCATCGCCGTTTGCGAGATTCCTCCATGCGTCTGGCGCCTATCGTCGTTCCCCCTGCATCCCACACCTATCACCGTGCGACCTAGGAGAAATCATTGCCGCGTGACTTGTCAGGAGCCAACGTTGTCCACAAGGGATGCGCCA
This sequence comes from Amborella trichopoda, assembly GCF_000471905.2. Next base: position 1,933,037 of record NW_006498220.1, read on the forward strand.
CCTCCTTGCATTGCCCACCATGATGTCTATCGACGTCCAGCTTTCCCCTTCTCTTCGTCGTCTCATTCTTCCTTCTCCACCTCTCTCTCTTCTCACTTGATTGGGGGCAGGCCTAGCCTAATGCTGACACATTGACCTCGGTTTCGAGTAGTATTGCCGCTGTGTTGGTCCTTGAACCATGCCCACCTTGCTACCGCTCCGAATTGACAACTTCTAGCCGTCATGCTAGTCTCACCCTTCCGTTAAGTTCTCTTCTCCTTTCTACCTTTCATCTAACCTTGCACTTCATAGCCTTCTCCCATGAACGTGCATTACGCCAAAACAAGGGTGGGTCCTTTTTGACCCACTTGTCTTACAAATTAACAGTAGAAGTGTTGTGCAGAAAAACAGGAGGATTACAGGTTAAGGGAGGCGATTCTGAACCAGTTCAAGCAGTTGGGGGGCTTTCTTCATGATCTAAGAAGGCCCCCATGACCCATCAGTAATATATATTATTCTACTAATGTTGTCCCCTTCATGATGGAACATCCATTGGTAGTGGGGATTGCTATAGTAAGAAGAGTAATGCCATCCATGTCCCCCCTAACTTGCTGAATGATAAGATGGAGTTCGGATAAAGTGATACGCCCCCCCCCCAAAGTTCATGAGATGAGACTAGTGACTGATGCCTTGCAAGGTAAGTGCATATCGAAAACCCCAATACGCGTTGCGAACCGTGTGTGTGAGTATGAGGGCATTACGAAGTGGATTCACCCACTTGTCTTTGCCCTCCCTCTTTAGAGATGGTAGAGGTCATAAGTAATGGGATTGACTTTGCCCGATGGATAAGGCTTCTACTTCAGGACTAGATGAACTAAGGAGTGAGTCTGTACTGCTTGAATAGTGAATGAGAATGATGATGTTTGTAATGATTAAATGATAATTATGATATTTGAACATGATGCCCGTAATTGATGCTCTGATCTGATTATTGATTTACATGATAGTAGCATTACGACTTCTTATAGTTGAATGAACTGCTTATGACCCCTGAATAAACTCATTAATGATGCATAGTACTTAGATTTACTTACTGGGCTTTATAGCTCATTCCCCTGTATCTCCCCTCAAGTAGACTAATAGTGTCGGGTCCCGAGCCAGGAGTTCGTAACTTGCAGTTGGGGGTTGAAGCCTCATTCACTTGAGAAGAAACTCAGGTCTTGTAGGTGGTTGGACAGTTTAGCCCTGAATTTGTTTATTTTGGAAAATATGTACTATTGAGCCTTAGTGCCCCAGACTCAGGTGTAACATTTTTTGGAAGAATTTTATGTAATGCCCATTTAATGATATATGGATTATCCAAATATTAAATATTCCTTTGTACTTAGAATTACTATTTTAGTTCATTTCTATGGTCTTCTTTGATTACCAAGATAAAAGCTTTAGATCCACTCTGACCGGCATGGCATATGCTACCTTGGGATCACGAATCCACACTCGGTCACCCTCCGCTATGTACGGTAAAGGGGTCTAGAGCGGGGACATCACAATTAAGGTATTAGAGCAGCCACGATAAGATTCTTGGCCTAAGGGGAATTGTAAAGGTGTCCTTAGAATTGTTTTAGGATTGATTAGTTATTGGGTGCTTCTGTGCTAGGTTGAAGACGCCTTTGGAGCACATAAGAGAGCTCGGGGCCTGATGGGAGATCAAATCCTTCATCCTCCCCGACCCAGGTTGATCCCAATTCCTGGCCCACACCCATTACTTTGCCTAATGGAGACGGCTCTCTCTTGTGCAAAAAGGGCCAACCAGCCACAGTCCCGATCACAGTTCTGGCATGATGTCCATCAAAGCTTCAAAGCTAAGCAAGACAGGGGTTTGCAAATCCTTTGGAGCACATAAGAGAGCTCGGGGCCTGATGGGAGATCAAATCCTTCATCCTCCCCGACCCAGGTTGATCCCAATTCCTGGCCCACACCCATTACTTTGCCTAATGGAGACGGCTCTCTCTTGTGCAAAAAGGGCCAACCAGCCACAGTCCCGATCACAGTTCTGGCATGAGGTCCATCAAAGCTTCAAAGCTAAGCAAGACAGGGGTTTGCAAATCCTAACTAAGGAATCTATTAAAACAGTCGGGGCATCCACTTCCGATGACCCTCTTCATCAAAGCCCCTTCTACCCTCTTCAGATGACAGAGCTCGAAAAAGGGACGTGAGAATCCTGCACAGTGGTCAGTGTCGTAGAAGATGGCCCAACCACTCAGCAGCCATGGTCCCAAGACCGTCGAGAACCGGTCCTCACACGGTCAGCATATAAGTCTCGAGTTCAGTAAAGGCATTCTGAGCCCTTGCTGACCGATTTTTCCTGTGCAACTTGCCAATTTCGGAAGCCCTCAACTGCACCTAAGCCTGACCTCCCTGGAGAAACGGTCAGCATCATGATTGGAAACGAACCTAGCGACTCTCAAGAAGCACGCATGGATAGGTTCAAATAAGCAATGATGGAGAAGATTGATCGTATGGAAAGCATGCGGTCCCTAGTCAACGTATCTCATCATGAGGCCTACTCCCAGCATTCAGATGATGCAGCTCTAAGGTAGCCTCCTCCTCCTGCCTCACAGAACAATTTTGTCTCTCACCCCGTCTCACAAGCAAACATCGATGCTATGGTGACTCATAGTTTGAAGACTAGGCAAATCCCGGGTATACGGGGTACAGTGCTTTACCAGAAACCATACGGAAAATTTCCCCTATTCAATTGTATGACATCCCCATACCAGCATATCGCACATTTCTAGGCGGCATGTCGAGAGACAGCGGCTGATGGGAGACTTCTTCTCCATCAGTTCGTTGAAACCCTTGATGGCCCAGCCTTTTAGTAGTATGCTCAGCTTCCCCCAAATTCGGTACATACTTGAGAGGAAATGGAGAAGTTGTTCCATCAACGCTTCTATGAGGTTGAGAGAGAAGTCCAAACCATCGAGCATCCCACCCTGACCCAAGAGCCTGACTAACCCGTGGACCAATTCATAGTAAGATGGAGAGATTTGGTTGTTGCCATCCTAATCTCATGCCTGAAAAAGAATCAAGTCAGACCTATCGATGAAACATGTGGCCTGAGATTTCCCTACATGTTGAGGCCTCCAATCCACCCTCCATCTCAGAGCTCATCTCTAATTCAGTCCGCATAAAGAGTTTGTCACGCCATCATAGCGGGTGACGACAACAATCTTCAAGCTCGAGAGATAACGGAGACAATGGCAATTCTAAAACCAACGCCCGAGGCAACCCGTAAAAAGGAGTAATCAGTGTGGCTGTCACCGTAAGTGATCCAAAGAAGGCTGCCTCTCAGACTTTTGACCTCTCCAAAGGGGTAGGCACAACAAAGGCAGTGCCTCAAGGTGGCAAGCAGCAGCAATCATACAACCGGGTACCTCCACCTGCAAACCTTAATCGAGATGATTATTGGGTCAGGCACAGGAATAATGTTTACCCTTTTCCAAAAGAATGAGTCCATGCACTACTACGGTTGTTATTAGAGCTGAACATGATCGAGCTCACTGAGATCAAGTTTCTTGAGCAAACCGGACTCGACACCCATGCAAATTATTGTGCGTACCATCGGAGGATCAACCACCCCACAGAGGAATGCTACACCCTTAAAGACATCATTGAGGCTCTGATTTAGAAGGGTCAGATAAAGCTCTAATGGCTTAAAAAAGCATTCGAGGGAGCAGAAGCTTCTCACGCAGTGACTGTCCAAGAAGACGACAAAGCGTCTGATCTCCTTCGCACCTTGTTAGTCATCATGCTTCAAGAAGGTTTCATCACTCCAAAGCCAGCAAGGCAGCCCCGACGCCTTGCTCGGGGGATTGAGAACCATTGGTGCCAGTACCATTAGATATGGGGCAATGACCTGAGCGAGTGCTCCAGTTTCCACGACATAATCGCAAAGAAAATTCAAGAATGTCAAGAAGCTTGTAACATTCCGTAAGGAGATCCCCAAATCACTGCTCCGTAGGTGCCAGAGGGCCTCCCAATACAACACTCAGGTGATGATGATTCGGATCCTGCTGAACCCTCAACTTCCCAACCATGGAGAGTCTACCACGGACGAAGCAGACTCAAGTCTTTAAAATGTGCGGCAGTTCGCAAAGCTAGGACTGTTCACAAAACTAGCGAGACGGACCAAGCACCTCCAAAGGTACGCAAAAGGAGATGGTCGCTAAGGGTTGCTCGACGAAGGAACAAGGTTCCTCAACCGCCAGTTGAGCAAGGATTTCTCAGACCTCTTCCTCCCTTGCCGACTTTATATGACTTCATCCCTGGCGGAATTATCCTCACTCCCTCACCACACCAAGAGGACATCCCTAGGCCATCTTCTGCTCGAGGCACATCCAATGCGACATTAAAAGCACCCCTCAATGGTCTTCAGGCCTCTTCTTCTTCCTCTTCTTCTTCCTCTTCTTCTTCCTCTTCCTCTTCCTCTTCCT
>NW_006498220.1:1940857-1961964 GCF_000471905.2 Amborella trichopoda
CTCCTCCTCCTCTTCTTCTTCTTCTTCTTCTTCTTCTTCTTCTTCTTCTTCTTCTTCTTTTTCTTCTTCTTCTTCTTTTTCCTCCTCTTCTATGTCTAATTTAGGTACGACCTTGAAATGTCCAGACTTTGAGGTTCTTGACAGAGAACTTAAATGAACCAATGTAAGCAGGATGCACCGGAGGCAGCTAAAAAAAATGTTAGCTCAAGCTGCTGACGCTTTGGTGGCCGAGCCAAGTCAGAGCCATCCTCTTCTACTGGGAAGCACAAGAAGTTAAAGTCAAAGAAACCCTAGTGGCCCCCTTAGCCCGACTTTGATTGAGGCTGAGAGAATCAAGAGGACAAAGCTTATATTCTCAAGAAGTCTGTCACATGGTGTAAATCTCATAAGCGTCACCCAACACGGGGCAAATGAGCCTGAGGTCGGAGAACATGCTGCAACCTCCACCTCATAAGATCTTAAAGTCTCCTAGTCCTCCATTTCTCCCTCATCCAAACAACTTACCCATCATTAAGATCCTAAGGCTCCTTCCTCACCCAAATAACCCGAAAAATCCACCTATTCTCTAATTCCCTGGGATGCCTCTTGTCTCATATACCCAACCACTTCCTAAGCCTCAATCTCAAATCTCTACTCATTATAAACAAATCCCTATTACCCAAACCACCCAAACCAAGACGATTGTGCAAACAAGCCAGTTAGCTGACCAAAATAAACCGCTTCCACTGAAACCTGCTTCTCAACCTCCTATACCACCCAAACCAGTGGCAGCACCGAGAGCACAAAAGGCTGACCAGGGGAAGGTGAAACATGATGTGATAAGTCACTTGAAGAAGCTTTCAGCCCTTCTCAGTATCTATGACGCTCTCATGCTCTCAAGGGATTACCGTATGGCTCTGGTTCAGGCTCTTTCCAATCTGGAGGTGTATGAGACCGAGGTGGAACCCATCGAGGTAGACCCGGTGATCTTAAGTGGATGTATGGCGATCACCTTCTCAAATGATGATCTGCAATTGGGGGAAACGTTTCACAATCGCCCTCTCTTTGTGACTGGTGAATTACATGCATGCGCCATCAACTGAATTATGTTGGATTGAGGGTCAGCAGTCAACCTTATCCCAAGGGGGATACTCACTTGATTGGGATTAGGGTCTGAGGATCTCACTCTGACCCATATCACAGTCTAGGGGTTCAACCAGTCAGGAGAGAAGCCGGCTGGCATGGTTTGCCTTCATCTCAAGATCTGTGAATTAAACGATTACGCTCAGTTTCATGTAATTGACACCAACACTTCTTACAACATCCTTCTCAGCCACATGTGGCTCCATGACCAAGGGGTGGTTCCATCGATATTACATCAATGCTTCAAGTATAGTCGAGATGGGAGATAGTATAGGGTCTATGGTTATAAAAGATCGTTTCTTGTAGTCAAAACTCAATATGTTGATGCCAAGTATTACTTCAAAGATTCGGTGTCACCCCAAAAGTCAAGTGAAGGTGATCACAAGTTTATGAGGAAGGTAGAACCTTCGCCTCATGAAGATGTTGAGGACATTGGGTGAACACTCATGAGCATGTTTAAAGAGGAAGAAAGACAGAGCAAAATTCTCCCTCTGATTTCCATTCATCCCAGCATCCCACTCGCTATCCCTGAGGAGGCTCCATCTTCACCGAAAGATTAGGCTTCCCCATCTGCTTCTAGTCCTGAGCCACCTTTTCCAGAAGATGAACCAGAGGTCAACCCTGAAATTGAGGAAGTTATGGCGACAAAACTCCCAGGTCCAAAGGTTACCTACACATCAGACCACCAAAAGGTCCTGCATGTCCCTATTGCACTCTTGAGAGCAGAATTGGCATGCCAGCCCCCACAGAAGGTACTCCAAACCTTGATGGCCATAAGCAAAGAGGATGATCCTCATCCCACAGCAGGGATAGTTCAAACCTTTGGTCAGCCACAAGTCCTACGATTCCCTGATTCTATGGGAGGGAAGCAGTTAGAGTAAGGACAACTTTCTCACTCCCAAGAGCAGGATCCCCTGGCGGAGTTGAGAAGCAAAGTTCGCAGTCTCTAGAGCCAACTGGAGGTTATGCGTATCGCTTCAAAACATCTGAAAAAGTTTGTGCCTGAGACCAAGAGCTACGACGAACTTGAAGCAAATGTGCCTCGAATAGAAGCAAAGCCCCTCCTGATTGGACTATTTATAGTGAGCAGGCTCTTCAAATTATGAGAAAAATGAATTATGAGCCCCTGTCCAACCAAACGTTAAATGGAGAAGAAGACATCGCTCCCCCATTTGAAACCACAGCAGTTTGTCACAGAAAAAGCAAACCTTAGGGTTTCCCTCAGTAAAAGGGCTGAAACAGTGAATACCCTGAGACATGGCTTACCTAAAAGAGAGAGATGAGATGCAGCAAAAAGAAGAATGAAATCATGTAGCAAAATGAGCCAAAAAAAAAAAAAGAAAGGCATTTTATTCATAAATCTAATATTTTTACAAGTGTTAGTATATAGAAAAAAAAAAAAAGAAGCAAAGAAAGGACACTCTAAAAAATGGTCAATGATCTTATTGATCTCTACTCTAGATGTTGCAGAAGAAGCCACGACATGCTAAATATGCTCCTTCAGTTCAGCCACCATCTGAGTCTCCTATTCCACGGAGGCGCTTTCCGATTCGATGGTGCGAATGAGCTCTGATAGATCTTCAGCCAAAGAGCCATCCAAGGCCTTCCTTTGGATCATCTCCCTCTCAAGATCATCAAATTTGCTCCTCAACCTCCACATCTCCACCCTTATGCCTATCATCCTATTAAAGCAAGCTCTCCCTTCCATCTTGAGATCGAGCAGATGAGCAACCATATCAGCCTTCCTCTGTGCAAAGGAGTCTATTCCCTCACGACGACATGTGATAGATGCCTCCAAGGAAGTCAGCTTGATGCTTTCTGCCTCATGATGCAACCTCTCCAGCTCTCCAATTCATTTAAAGTAGTGTCAAAATGAGAGAGGACTTTTGGCGCGTTTCAAAAAACAGTGGTCGCAGTAGAAAATTCCTTGAGTTTGACTAGTGCCTCGCCCAGCTCAATGAGAGGCAACTCCCTTAAACCCTGAAGACACGCACGAAGCATGTCCGTAATTATACCGGATACCCCATTGAAAATAGGTCTAGATGGTACTACCGGATCCACCACCAATAAAGGAACTTCAATTTCGAGGGCTAGGCTCAAAGGGGCAATAGCCATGTGAGTCCTTGGCTCTTCTGGAGCAATTGTGAAGTCTAAAACCTCCGGCACCTCAGATTCAGGGGCAGCCCTGGCCTCAACCTGCATGGTCTCCTCAATGCCAACCTCGTCCCCTTGTCTCTCACCCTTTGCCATGGCCTCAACAAGTTCAAAGCCGACATCTCTTCCTTGTTCCTCACCCTCCTGAATTGTCACTTCAGCTTCGACAAGTTCAGGGGCCACCTCTTCCCTTTGGCCTTCATCTTCTAAGGTCACCACTTCAACTCAGCCATGGCCTCTTCTACCTGCTCGCATCCTCTACAGCCAGAACCTCTGCCACAAAAAGCTCAACCCCTTCATCTTCATGACTTGCGCACTCTAGAGCAGTAGCCTCTTGATGCCCAGGAGCCTCACTAACCATAGGTCTCTCCTCCTAAAAAATGCTTGGGCCCTCATTATCCATGATTGCAACCCCTTCCTCAGTTGGGGCAGTAACCTCTTGAGGGTCAAAGGCCATGTCAGCTTTGTGTTCCTTCCTTTGAGAAATAATTGCAAGGTCTTCAACCCCATGGATCTCCATTGGAAGTACATCTGACTCAGGAACCACCCTTGGACTTAGAGGCACTAACCCAAGTTCTAGAGTCACTTCTCAATCAGAAGCAATGATAATAGGCTCAGAGGGGCCAAATTCATCCACCTCGGTTTCTGAAGAGGTAGAAAACAGTTTAGGAGAAGCAGAAGATAATGGAGAAAGGTGTCTTAAAGTCCCCATACACATAATGGATGGGGAATGGTGTCTTAAAGTCCCCCGGAAAGGCGTCGCCTCCGACAATGCCATTGCCCCCCTCTTTGCCTTTGTAGGCTTTCCCCCTTGAGATGGCTCCCAGTCCATGGTCGATGTTGCATAGGACTGGTTGAGCAAGAGCGTACTGTCGTTCCATGTCGCAGGCCACATAGAAGGTGCCTGGACGGATGTTATCTACCCCTCTAAGGCTAACATCTCAAAAATTTTCTGAAGACTAGCAGGCGGTTCCTCTCCCTCTAGGTTAACACCACCAAAGATGACTGAGTTCTGGGGCACGAACTAGTCATACATTGCCCCGATCAGCGGAAGGCCACCAATGAAGTGAAGATCCAATAAGGAGAATACTGACTCCTCATGCCCAAGGAGCCATGTGTTGCTGACATGATTTCATGTCTCCAGCAGTACCTTAATGGTATTGGAGCACCGATCATAATAGCCAACTGAGCACTAAACCGCTGCTAGCAGAGAAGCACGCTCAAGAATGTTTCTGTGTGACCTCAGCACCTTGATGGTCCACGAAGAGTACCCCTTTAGATATTGGTACTCCCCCTGCACTCGAAGACCAAAAGAAGACCATATTAGCCCCTTGGTCTTCACCATTCTCTTCCCCAATGTGGGCAAATTGGCATCAAAAGCAGCATTCCTATGCATGAAATAAAGAAGGGCTACCCCTTCTTTGGTACGGATGTCTCCATCATTGTCCTCCCGGACCTCAAAATGAATGGGGTCAATAATAAAGGTGACACTAAGAGGCCACTCTGGCTAACACAGTGCGTCAATTAGCCGAATGGGCTCTCCCCTCACTAAACTTTCACGTTAGGGATTTTGTCAGAAGGCTCGCCCATCATACAAAGCTTAAGAACTCACTGCCGCATGTGAAACACTAAAAAACCAACTATCGTCGTGCAAGGAAGGCACTTACTGGCGCCATCGGCTGTGTTCTCCAAAGCTAGTGCCTACTGTGCCCAACGCCGGCTGTGTTTTTCAAATCCTAGCGTCGACTGTGTTCTCAGGACCTAGCACCGGCTTTGTTTCTTAAGTCCAAACGCCGACTGTGTTTCTCAAGTTCTGGCATCGGTTGTGTTCTCAAAACCTAGCACCAGCTGTGTTTCTCAATACCTAGCACCAGCTGTGTTCTCAAAGCCTAACGTCAGTTGTGTATTCAAAGGAATAATGACGGCTGTGTTTTCAGAGGATTATCGTTGCTCGTGTTCAAATCTCTTGCACGTGCCACAGATTGTGCATGTGTCACCTTGAGCCCCGGGCGCACCGCCGGATGAGTATCAGTCGCGATGTGATCTGACGCACGTCCTTGCATGTGTGGTCAGACAGTCGACCGTTGGCTTCCAGTGGCTGTTCACTTCCTGGTGACTCTCGATCTCCCACCAAAAACTTCCGTCTCCTATCGAAAACCCACTATCGCACCTTCCCCTCTCCTCTCACCACACCGAAAAACAACCGAAAAATCCCCAAATCTAGTGGAAGTTCGCTCAACGAGCCCCTGCGGTAACTTGGGCCCCTTTCCCCTTTACTCTCAAAAACCACTGCTTAGGGTTTCTTGTTGTTCCCCGACAGGCTTCTTGCTGTTCTCACCCTGGTGGCAACTCTCTCTTGCAATAGCAATTGTCGCCGGATGCTCTTGTGTTTTCTCCAATGCTCTCTCTCTCCCAGCCGAAACTCTCTTGCCAATGTTCTTGCTGGCAAAACTTCGAGCACCCTGTGTTTTTTTGGAGTTCTCCCCAGCAGTCCTTCTTTTTCTCCTTAGCCGTTTTAACCCTCGGTAAAATGGTGAAAAATTGGGGTTTACCCCTTTATATAGGTGAGACTTCCCCGAAGTGCCCCTAACAAATCAGGAATGTCAGTCAGGTCCCTAAAGGCTAAACCGCAATGGGCCGGACTGGGTCGGTCTCAAGCCCGAACCCCAAATGAAGTTTACCGCCGCCCATGAAACCTTATGCATGAGAGACAAGGACTGGGTCGGGCTCAGACCCGAGGCCCAAACACAGGTCACTACCGCTTGTGTAACTTGTGACCAACGTTATCTGTGTAACTTGTGACCAGCGCCAGCTGTGTTCTCAAAGGCTCAGTGCCAGCTGTGTTCTCAAAGGCCCAGGACCGGCTATGTTCTCAAAAGTTAGCGCCGGCTGTGCATAGTGTTGACTGTGTTCTCAAGTCTACCGCCGCGTGTTGTGACTGCACATGCTAGCGCTGCATATATTACCTCCGCCTGTACTGACTCTGTACGTGTCAATGCTACTACCATTCAAGTCCACCACCATGTGTGTTATGCTCCCCATGTTAAAGTCGTGCATGTGCTTGCACCTGGTTATCGTCGTGTGTGCCCTACCACTATCCCCAGTGGAGTTGCATCCATGTCGTGACCTGTCATCCCCAATGGAGTCAAGAGCAGGCCACTGTCTCTCATTCCCAGTAAGAGTCACACCCATATTGTAGCCCATTATTCCCAGTGGAGTTACGGTCATTCTTACCCCTTCAATCCCCAGTGGGTCTGTTTCACACCAAGTCATTGTTCCTTTGCTATCTTATCTCAGGGAGTTGGGTTACTATTCTCCATGGAGTCTCATTTTTTTTACCCCCTGAGAGTTACACTCAGATCCCCAGTGAAGTTCGCTTCTGTTTTCCATCCCTCATCAAGCCACCATCTCCACTTACGCTCCCTGCTAGCATTAACCATTTTATCCTCAGGGAGTCGGGTTGCCATCCGCAGGACTATTTCCCTTTGAGCTTTTACATGGCGACCCACACAAAGGTTTAGGTGCACGATCTTAAACTGCATGGTCCAAACTATGTAACCTTAAACTGTAGAGATGGTCTAGGTGCACGACCTAAATTGCATGATCCAAACTATACGACCTTAAACTGTAGTGGAGGTCTAGTTGCACGATCTTAGCCTGCATGGTCCTTGCTCCATGACTTTAAACTGCACAACCATGGTCCAAGCTATATGACCTTAAACTATAGTGCATGTCCTGGCCACACGACATTAAACTGCTTTACACAGGTTCCGAGAGCATGATCTTAAAACATGCCCTCACACATGCGTCCATGCTCTTTACATGTGTTTTCATGCACGTCTTCCCTAATCGACCCGATCGTATGCGCACCATCTTCATTAAACCCTCATTAAATCCATCTTTCTTCATTACCATCTATCACTCCCCAGTGAGTTTCACCCGTGCTAACAAAATGGCGAGTCAACCCATCATCCATACTCATTGTCAGTTAGTGGGTCACCACTTTTCACCTTCCATCCATAAATCATTCATCTTTCATATGCAGCCTCATGTCATTTCCCCCAAAGTGAGTCAAACCACCACCATACCCACTCCATGGCCTCCACAAACTGCCATCCATCTCCACAACAATTCAGCAGTATGACCTTGAAACTATAGTGCACGCCCTGACCGCATGACGTTAAATAGCTTCACACAGGTCCCAAAGGCATGACCCTAAACATGCCTTCACAAAAAAAAAAACGAAAGACAAAAAAGAATAACAGGCATGGTGTATACCTGAACAAGGTAACACCATGAGTAAAAATGACGGACGGGCATGGTCACGAAACCATGAGTAAGAGGGTTCTGTGAAAATGAAAACCCGAGCACGGTGAAAATCCGAAAGGGCGCCGTGAGTAAAAACAGAATATTAAGGGTGGGCATGGCCGTAAGGTCATGGGTAAAAGATCCCCGAATAAAAGGATGGTGAAAATCGTCTCTACGGCACCACTTCCCAAGTTCAAGTGAAAACCCGCAAAGGGTGCTTGTGCCAAGAAAGCAGGTTGATGCAGCGCCCGCTTCCACAGGCGGCTTCAGCCAACACTCCCTTCATCATCACAAACAACGTCCAACAGGGTGTAGATGTTAAAATTATCCCTCAATATCCACAATAGGCAAGAAACTGAACCTGGTTTGACCGTCAACAACGCCGCCAAGATGTCCAACAGAGTGTAGACATTAAAATCAACATCTTTCTTTCTCCCTTCTCTTCTCTCTCTTGACATGCGCGGCAGTGGCAGTGTCATACGTGCCCTTCTTTCTCTCTTTCCTTTCTTCTTCTCACGTACACGACATCGGTAGTTTTGTGTATGCTTCTCTTTCTCTCTTCGTCTCTTCTTCTCTCTCTTGATGTGTGCGGCAGTGGTAGGACTTTACATCCTTTTTTTCTCTCCCTTTCCTTTCTTCTTCTCACATGTACGACATCGGTAGTACTGTGCATGCTTCTCTTTCACTCTTCTTCTCTTCTTCTCTCTCTTGACATGTGCGACAGTGGCAGTACCATACTACACCCCCTTTTTTTCTCTCTCTTTCCTTCCTTCTTCTCACATGCATGGCATCGGTAGTATTATGCATGCTTATCTTTCTCTCTTCTTCTCTTCTTCTCTCTCTTGACATGTGCGGCGATGGCAGCACCGTATATGTCCCTCCCTTTCTCTTGCCTTTCTTCCCTTCTTCTCTCTTTACATGCACAACATTGATAGTATTATGCATGCCCCTCTTCTCCTTCGTCTCTTTCTCCCTTCTTCATGGTTGGGTGACAACGTAGCCCAGTTTTCATCCCTTCTTCAAGGCTGGGTGATAATGTAGCCCAGTCATCATCCCTTCTTCAAGGCTGGGTGACAACATCGCCTAGTCATTATCACAAGATCATCAGATACCATCCGACTGCGTGAGGACTTTGATAGGATCCCTCAAAGTTCTCTTCTCCCACTAAGGTCTCCACGGATGGACCTGCACATTGCATCCAAATGTCTGAGCATCCTAGTTACAGCATTGCATGGATATCTCCTCGACCTTCACGTGGTCCTGTTGCTAGGAAGAAAAAAATAATAAAGTCTAGGAAATTTTTTGAATGTTGTCCTCCTTCTCACATCTCTCAAAGCACAACATTTGGCGGGGCAATCTGTTTGAAACCATTTTTCAGCATCTTGGGTCCCCGATGCAAAATAAAAAGGAAGTCGGTCAATAAAGCATTGATTTACAGTGGAATTTTTTTAGTCTCATAATTTCCCCAGGATGGATGAAAATCTTCCTAAGGACTTCAAAAGGCCACCTGTCAAGTTTCGTTGTACTTCGACATATCTAAGGCATTGCAGACAAATAAACAATTTCGAAAAATCAGCCTCTAACACCTTGAAAGGACTCCATAATTAGAACTCTATTTTCGGTGCATCAAACATCTATAGGACCACTGCCATTGAATCTGGCACGGTCGAAAACCCATGGGTCAAGTTTAGGCTTAATCGGGTGCTCCAAGACGAAGTTATAGGTAAAAGACCAAAAAGCGGTAGGTCACACACTATTCCCATGTGCCCTCTCTGCCCAAATCACCATTTATGGTGACTGTTTGCACAGTCACAAGCAGTAACTTCGGAGACCCATGTCTCATTCGTTTCAAGTTGGATCACTCCCAAACATTTTGAAGTATGTTCGTCTCGTCAAGACGAGCGTTTTAATATGTAGCACGCCCCGTGACAATGCCCGAGTAGGGAGAAAAGCTAAATAGAATTTGATGATTCGTGGTAGAAGTTGCAGGAAATTCAGTAATGATACGTCTCGCTTGAGTGGCCATATCATAGCGCTCACACATCGGATCAACGAGAAACTTGTTCCATCGTATTCGTAAGGTCCAAGGCTAGCGTTGGTCTAAACCCCGCGTGTGATGAACGGTCGGATTTCATGCATGAAATCGATAAAGTTACTGTAAATTTTGGCCCCTGGATTCCAGATTCCAGCCAAACACTTAAAAGTGTGAAATCTTCATTCGAGCATAAAATCGAGCTGTGTTTGTTGCAACGAGAGCATGATGGTATGCTCAATATAATTCAGCGAAGAAATCATGGAAAAACGTCAAGACATGAGCACACCGTCGATCAGAAGTTTTCAAGATTCATCTAAAGTTCGGTTTACATGATCGTGGCCTTAAAATGGAATATGCGACTCGAAATGGGTATCAAATTGATCTTCATGTCGAGCCCAACGAGAAAGTAATCATCTTTCGATCAAACGGGGACCTGAGCAACCCCGAATAAGCCATGGAAGATCACGCACGTTCTAGGGCAGCAGCAACAAGGATTGTTTTGAAATTCTATGTATTGTTGGGGCATAAAAAAAAAACATCATTTTGCACTCTATTTTTATATTTTTCTTTAATTCAAATAAATTGTAATTATCATCAGTTAGGCTAAATTTTGGGCATCCACCCATGTTCGGGCCTAATTCTATAAATACATGCTAAACATAATTGTAAAGAATTCCACGCTGATCAATAAAATTTGAGAGTATTCTTTGAGATTGTGGGTCCATCTTGGAGAGAGAGGAGAGAGAAGAAAAAGTTTGGTACCCTTAGTAAAGGTAACTTTCTCTCTCCTCTTCTCATCTCTCTCTTTCTCTCTTCTCCTCTCTTTCTCTCCTCTCATCTCTCTCTTTCTCTATCCTCATCTCATCTCTCTCTTTCTCTATCCTCATCTCATCTCTCTCTTTCTCTCTCCTCTTCTTCTCTCTATCTTTCTCTCTCTTCTATCAACATGCATGGCAATGGGCAATCGTCGTGCATGTCTTTCATCTTCTTCTTTCCTCTTTTCCTCTATGCTCTTTCTTTACTCATCCTCATTCTTTCCTAATCCTTCTTCTCTCTTTCCTAATCACTCTCTCTTTCTTTTTCCATGTTCTCTCTCTTTCATGTCATGAACGGCGGAAGCCCATCACCGTCTATGTTTCCTTCTCTTGTCTCTCTCCCCTTTCATGAACGCTGGAAGCCCATCAATGTCCATATTTCTTCCTCTTCTCTCTCTCCTATCATGGATGGCAAAAGCCCATAGCCGTTCATGTTTCTATTTCTTCTCTCTCCCCTTTCATGGACGGTGGAAGCCCATCGCCGTCCATATTTCTTCCTCTTTTCTCTTCTCTGTCATGGACGGCGGAAGCTCATCGTCGTCCATGTTTCTTCCACTTCTCTCTCTCTTATCATGGACCGCGGAAGCCCATCGCCATCCATGTTTCTTCCTCTTTTCTCTCGTTGTCATAGACAGTGGAAGCTCATTGCCGTCCATGTTTCTTCCTCTTCTCTCTCCTGTCATGGATGGAAAAAGCCCATCACCATCCATGCTTCTTCCTCTTCTGTCTCTTAACTGTCATGGATGGCGAAAGCCCATCACCATTCATGTTTCTTCCTCTTCTCTCTCTCATGTTATGGACGGCAGAACTGTCCATGTTTCCCTTCTTCCTTCTTTCTCTTCTCCTCTATCTTTTTCTCTCTGCTTTCCCTTTCCATGCTTTCACTCTCCCCCACTCTCTCCCTTTTTCTCATTTCTTCTTTGTCGGATCCCTCTCTTTCTCTTTCCCTTCTTTTTCTTCCCTCTCTTTTCTCCCTTCTTTCTCTCGCTTCTCTCTTCTTTCTCTCTCTTTTCTTTCTTCTTTCTCGCCTCTCTTTTCACTCCTCTTTCTCATCTCCCTTATCTCCTTCTTTCTTCTCTCTTATCCTTCTTTACTTTCTCTTTCTTCTATTCTCCATTCTTCCTCGCTTTCCTTTCTCTCTTCTTTCTTCCTCTCTCGTTTGACCAAATGCTGTTAAGATTAGCATGTCATGGTAGTCTTATCATCTAACGATAATGCCATTGTGTCGGTCTGAGTCACCGTACCCGTTTTACTGCCACAACAGACTAGCCATCATGCTAGGTTGGTCAGTATTGGTTCTGTCATCTAGTAGTAATGCCGTTGTGTCGATCTGATTTACCGTGTCCATCTTATTACCACGCCGGGTCAATCACCTACTAGTCTAGGCACTATGTCAATCTAGTAGCCTGGTCGGATTCATCTCTCCCCTTCCTTCTATTCTATCTCTTTCTTTTCCTTCTCCTCACCCTAATCTCTATCCACTTATTCTTCCCTTCTTCTCTTGGATGTTCACGCTTTTGTACATTCACCCAAAGACAAGGTGGGATCCCTTGACCCACTTGTCTTGTAAAATTAATCTTGTGCGTGTGATTGCATAAACATGAGAGTACATGCTAAGGGAGGTGATTTCGAACCAGTTGTAGGACTGGGGGGCTTTCTTTGTGATCTAGGAGGGCGCCCACACAAGCCAACCCGGGTAAGTCCCGAATCCACATTAAATTCCTCTCTCATCAGTTGGTATGCCTGCCCTTGTTTTATAACAAGGTTCCTGAGAGAGCGATTTCAAGTCCCAGGTTCCTCTGAAACCTGAGACACATGCCACTAAGTCAATCTGATCCCGAGGGCGAGATCGAGGCATCTAACCAATTACGAGCCGCAAAATATGCCACTTACACCACCTGTGATTTTATAGTACAGTGTGGTTTTGCGAGGTGATGTGTCTGACATGCAACGAGGGTAACCCCCTCATTGACAGCACAGGAGCCCTCTACAATTGGTGATTGTGTGCTAACGCCATGTGTCCCAATCAGGAATTGTCAACAGTGGGAGTAATGTCGAAGTAAGTGTCACACTCGTTGCAGTCAATGACCGTTCAGTGTGCTTTTCTCAATATCAGGCGATTTGACAATTATCTGAGGCCATCAGCATTGCCGAGGTTGTCACCGTCATTTCTGTACAAAATGGTCTTATGCTCAATTCGTACCTCTAGGCTGTTAGGCAATTGGCCGACGATTTGACCAGATAGGGACTGACATTGTTGTTAGTGTCGTCAACGAGTATGACCATGTCGTTGCCTACAATCAACACCCATTAGTGCCCACACTCCGAGGAGTATGTTGACGTATTGATTCGATGATCCGGATTACCATCTCCTCAACACCATTGGGACCCTTGTTGGTGACTTTTACAATGTAGTCAGCTCTATTTGCTTCGTAGTTGCTTCCAAACTGGTAGTCCTTGGTTCCGAACTGATTACTTCAAATTTTATCTTGTTTTTGGGCCATTTCAGGATGTCTTCCAAAATTCCATACTCTGTGTTGAGGCGTGGTTCATTTTGGATCACTGTTTGTTCAAGTTTTAGGATGGATGCCCTAGGGGACTTTGGTTTTTCCATGGTTTCCTCGATCACGTTCTGGGTGTCTACAATCCTGACCAATACTTCACTCACTATCGAAGTGCCTAAATGTTGCCATATGTCAAAAACTAGGGTATCAGATAGCTGCTTAAAGATCTCATGCCCGAAGGGAAAAGCATAATACCAACTAAACAAAAATGTAATTTATGAACGTGTTCTTTCAAGGGAGATTTTCCTCGGCTTAAGATAATAGTTCCATGTTATCCTAGTCTCTGCCCTTAGAAACATCCTACCAACGATGACAATCGATGCTATGATTGCCAGTAGTGAGAGGGGGTTGATATGGTATACTAGAAGAGTTCAAACCTGTAATCTATAATACGTGTCTACTCCTTGTTATTCCAACTGCTCCCTTGCTGACGCATGCCAAGTCTCAAAACCAAGAAGGAAGAATGGTAGTCTTGCACATGCCAAGTTGAATCTCCTCCAATAAGACCATTCGAAATATGGATCATAAGGGAACAGGAGACCTTCATGTTGTCGAATTAGGTTTTTCTTCTTCTCTTCTTCTTCCATAATCTTTGGTGCCTTCTTTGGTTCCACAAAAAAAAGAAAAAACAATCAAGAATAATAAAAAACAAGCGAAAAAGATGAATCAAGCAAGAACAAAGGATGAAAAACAAAGAGAGAGATGAAATGATATTATAGAGAAAGAAGACTAGAGGCCAAGGGTGATGAGATTCTCACCTTACAGTGCTCTTGGAATCAAGTTCGAAAGATTAGGAGTCCTAAGAAATCATTGTCATAATCAAAAGCTTTTTCGCAACGACTTGGGGTCGACTATATGAATCTCAGTCCAACATTTTGCTCTATCAAGGGACAAACCCACAATGAGGTTATAAGTCCCCATATATTTTCTCATTACTTCCAATCATGTTCTTTTGGCCCTACTCTCAGTAAGACCATAAGACCATTTGGAAGTCTTTTACCTTCTCTCTAAACTTCTTAATCAGTTGCCTAAGTATGAAAATAGCTTCAGTTGTTGACCTCCCTGATATAAAATCAAACTAATGTTCTTATGCACTCGTTTTATGTCATAGTCATTGCCTTTGTTCTTGTAAATAGCTACCACAATATTTTTCCTCTATTCATTTGTCATTTTCTTTATTCTCAACACATTGTTGAACAACTTGTCAAGCCACTCAAGGACGAACTCCCCAATGAACTTCCAAACTTCCATTGGGATATCATCGTGTTCTAAAGTATTTCCTATCTTCAGCATTTTAAAAGCTTCTTTTACTTTCGATATCTTAATTCGACAAATGTATTTATGACCTCTACCTTCATTTATGCCAACAATTCCTTCTACAGCTATGTTTCTCTTGTGTTTATCATTTAATAGTTTGTGAAAGTTAACTCTCCAACTTTTATTGACCTCTTCGTCCTTGACCAAGACCATTTGATCCTCATTCTTAATGCATTTAATATGGTCTAGATTTCTACACTTTTTCTCTCTCATTTTTTCCAATTTGAAGACATCTTTTTACTTTTTTTGTTTCCCAATTATTGTATAGGTTATCATATTCCTCGAGTTTAACCTTACTTACTATTTATTTGGTATTTTTATTATCATTTTTTATATTCTTCTAAGTTTTGATCATTTTTATTATATTGTCACATTTTATACATGATCGTTTTTCACTACTGGCCTTCTGAACCTCATCACTCCACCACCAAGTTCTCTTATCAGAATTTTTTTTCCCTCTAAGTTCTCATAAAACTTCTTTTGCCACTTTCTTACTACAGTCAGCCATCTCATTCTACATAATATTGACCTTATATTCAGAGTTTTATTTTCTTTCTTTAACTAATTTATCCCTAAATAAGTCTATTTTTAATTGTTAATTTCATTTAAATTCTACCACCTTGTTTTTGGACACCTA
Organism: Amborella trichopoda; assembly: GCF_000471905.2. The sequence goes on from NW_006498220.1 coordinate 1,955,810, forward strand.
TTAATTTCGTCCCTTCTCTTCCATCTCCTTATATAGAGGTCATAACCACAACTCTATGTTATGTAATCAAACTCTATCCTGGGATGAGTTACAGTCTTTACATGATGGTCGATTTACCTTCTTAACTTGGAAGAAGTTTATATGGCTTTTATGTGATTCACTTTTATAGGTTATGTAAATGTTCATCTTGCTTTTTAAAACAAGTATTCATTATTACTAGGTAGTAGACTATAGCAAAATCTAGAATAGCCACTTCCATCTCATTTCTTCCACTAAATCAATATCTCCCATATGCCCTACATATCCTCTATTATCATTCCCTACATAACTTTTTAAGTCCCCTCCTATGAAGGTCCTCTCTCCACTTGGTATGTATTGGACTAGTCCATCCATGTCCTCCCAAACGTGTCTCTTAATTCTATCATCTAATCCTACTTGTGGTGCATAAGCACTAATTATGTTAATTATTTCTTGCCCTAATACAAGCTTAATTTATAGGAGCATATCCCGTACACTCTTTTTTTCACAAATTATTTTTTCTAGACAAATTTTTTATAGGGATCCAAATGAAACCTAAGCGTCATTCAGGCCTTTTGAATACTGACCCCTTCATTAGCCAAGGCATCAACATCTTTGTCTCACTCTATTGGTAGGTACAATTAGCACTTCTTTATTGGGCAGGCAAATATTCATCTCATCAAATCTCCATTCCGACACATTTTTTTGATAAGTTTTTCATGGTAAAATCTACTTCTATTATGATTTTTCTGTAGACAAGTATACACAATCAACACCTTGTTTGAGGGTGAGAAGATTAACTTTATTTAGCTAACCAGGCTCCTCAAGGACCTGAATAAGACCCCAATTGTTTCCTACGGAGTCCCTTAATAGTGCCTTGTGTCACCAAGCGCATTGCCTTCAAAGTTGAGTTTGAAGCACCCTGTTAGAAGAAGCAGCGAGTTACTTAGCTTTTATATTTTCCTTATCCTTGGAAGAGCTTCCTATTTTAGGTCATAAAGAAATCTATCTTAAAGCCATCTAAAAATCTATCTTAAAGAGCTCTAAACCCTTCTCTTGTCATTGCCTGTGTGGTGATTGTCGTTGTCATTTCCATCTTGTTATTTTTGTGACCATGAAACTCTTACATGAGGACTAACCACAACCTTTGTGATGCATGGCATCGCACATGACGCACGTGCTTCGTATAATTATATTTTTTTGATTTAATGTAATGTTTATATGCTAAATCTGAAAGCGCAAATAAAATCTCATCAAATTTGTGCATAAACATTCAAAATTGATAGAGATTGTAGGGATCGCTCAAATTATGAGCCTGAAATAGGTTCGGATCTAGATAGATCATGCCTCTTTTAGAACCCCCAACAACACTGCTTAGTATTCACACCAAATAGGAAAATAAATAATTAAATAAAGAGAAGGAGAAATACTTACTTGAAAACCTGAAATGAGAGTTGCAATCTCGGGCCATGATACTCCTCCTGTGCACCCTCTCCTTTTTGGAAGTTTGTTTATAACTTAGATTTGTAGGCTTTTTTGCTATGGAAAATTGGAGGAAATAGGTTAAGGATTTTAGATCTCTAGATCTAGGATTTCCACAACCTTCTAGAAAAAATTGAAATTTTCTAGGGCCTGGAAGGGGGAAGCAATGCATTATGCGTCTCTAGGGCCATCAGCCTTAGCAACGTGTGGTAGATTACCCCCTACTCTCTTTAGTTTGACTTGCTAAATTGAGTAGCAGTGTTCTGGTCTGGCTCCAATATATCAAATGACTTGTAATTAGAATCTTCCTAGTATTTATGACAAGTTGTTGGGCTGATTCAATGGTTTCTAATGGTTCTGGAATATAGGCATGGGTGTATAATGGCTCACTATAGGTTTATGGGAACTCTTTCGGTTAGAATTTCTAAAGAAGTGTCTATAGTTGCCTGTCTATTGCATTCACCTAAAAAGACAAGTAAACGACAAAGAAGTAGATGCCCAAGATATGGTAGAGAAAACAGTGGGACATTCTTTTGAATTCCTAAAACCTTAGGAAAATGTAGGACACCTATGGGGTTGATCCAAAAGACATCAACAAGACCTGTGCTGATTTGGGTGTGGTTATATTTTGTTGAGGGGTCTCCAACAATGGAACGATCCAACATGGGACTACAAGTAAACATCGAATGCTTCCTGGGACTGCGGGTAAACATCTTTGGCCTAAACCTTCATTTTTTGGCATAGGTTTCCAAATTAAACGTTATTTGAATTTGGGACAGAGATAAGATAATGAAAGCCAGGCTAATTGAATTTATTTTTACCTTTAGTTATAAAGACTAAGGTCCGCTAGTTCAGGATAAGATGAATTTCTTTTCACCCTTAGTTCTAAAGACTTAAGGTCCGCTAGTTCAGGATAAGATTTTTGGGACCTATGGGTTTTACTGGGATTTCTTTCCCAAAAAGGATTTCTTGAGGGTTTACAAAATCACTTGTCAACATATCAATTTAAGGGTAAGATGGCAATGAAACATCATTTTCAAACCTAGATCAACTCCTTTGTTTTGGTATTTTTATAGAATTTTGAAATTAGGGGGAAGTTTTTAAAAACTAATATTGAGTTTTTAGGCTACAATTTTAATCAAAGAAATTAAAATTTTTGAAATTCATGCAATAATTTTGAAATGAGAGAGATTTTAGAAGTAGATTGGCTAGCAGTTTAGGCTCATGCCACCCTAAAGCTTTTTTTGATTGATTGATTTTATTTATCTTTATTTTTGGACTAACCATGGTCGAGGTTAGATTTTTTTAAAAAAAATGAGCGTAGCGGATGTTAGATTTTTTGAAATTTCCCCCTTAACCAACTTCATTTAAATATGGGCCCAATCACAAAAAATTGCAATTTTCAATTGAAGGGGTTTAGCGACATGCCATGTGTCACTAGAGAAGTCTTGTGATGCCTTATGCATTGCTAATGTGTATTCTCTCTCGACCACATAAAATATTATATGTTTATCTCTTGGGACTCCTGAATCTATATTATTTGCTTATGCGAGGCTTTTTCTTTTAAGTGACATGTTGTACCAAAATCTATGTGCCGTGAGAAATGAGTAAGGGTTAGCTAGGGCGTTCCCTAAAAAGTGATACACTGCAGTTGCAATGAAAAATAGGTAACGGTTCCTACGGCATTATGGACAAGCATAGGTAAAGGAGTAAGTCTAAGAGAATAGGACTCTTCTAGTTACATGGAATGTAGGAACACTTACAGGTAAGAGTACGAAGTTAGTAGATATAATCAGACAAATGAGAGTAAACAGAACATATCTACAGAAAACTAAATGGAAAGAGAAAAAAATTAAAGAAATAAATGAGTATAAACTTTAGTATACATAAAAGGATAATAATAAAAATAGCGTAGGCATAATAGTAGTCAAAGATTTTAAAGATGAAGTAGCTAATATGGATATATTTCTTGTGAAAAGCATTTCTTAGAAAATTGATTTTTGTTGTTTGGATTGTATTTAAATGCACCATGTAAGTTTCTACTCGGGAAAAGCGTTAAATGCAAAGAACTTTTATAGAGGAAAACATGATAGGGACGGAGAGAGAGAGGAAGCGGCTAGAACAAGATAGAATTAGAAAGAGATTTCTATGAATGAGAAGAGACGGAGAGATTAAAAAGAAACAAAATATAATAACTATTCAACGAGAGAGAGAGTCACTCGATTTGAAATTTGACGGATAAGAGTGACTATGATATCCTTGTATTAAAAAATAAATGGTGTTTTTTTATATTTTTCTTTTTCCTTTGCTTGATAAGAAAATTTATTAGGGAAAATAATTTTTTAGCATGTGGGAAGAAAAACAATTTCAAAATAGAGAAAACAATTTCTAAAAGAAAATATTTTTCACCCACATTTTAGATCAAAATGGCAGCAATGTGCAATTTTCGTGAAAAACCTATCTCCAAGCGATCTTTTTCTAGTAATTCAAACGGCCCCAATGATCATCCATGATGTTGGCACTCGCAAATGGAAACATGACATTGCGGTTATGGAATTGTATGTTTTGAAGTTTATTATTTTCTCCACAATGATTCTCTTTTTTGGCTGTCTTACATAGTATTTGAAACATCAGTGACCTGATTTCGGTTGTCTTACATTGTATTTGAAACATCAGTGATCTGATTCGAAATCAGGCAATCTGGATCCAGATCTCTATGTATCTTAGCTTATTTCTATTAAACCTCCGCATTGGAAATCTAGATCTCTATGATGTGTCTTAGCTTATTTCTATTAAAGCTCCTCATTAGTAATCAAAATACTTTTATCGAAGTCTATATAATTTTTTTTTAGAGCTCCCTGCCTCTCACACGTGAAAGTTCACATCTTTCGTCATGATTCACTACCTTTTATACAAATACATACTCCTCAAAATCTACAATGTGGGATCAATCCCTCTTGCCATCACATATATAAGTCTCAATACCTATGTGTAAGCTCCAATATGTTGGCAATGAACCTATATTTCCTATGTTTCAGGAAAGTTACGTGAGTGAAGCTATATTTTTAGGAAACTAAATATTCCATTTAGGAAACCTATTCTATTAGATAATTACCTAGATTATATAGAGTTGTGGATAGCTTATTTCTATGGGAAGTGTATCCTTATGGATTTGGATAGCACGTAACCTATATGAGATAGTCTTTCTTCACTCCTAAAAAATAGGAAATAAGATGGAAGTAGACGACTTGCTGAACTATATAAATCTTTGTGTTTTTGTTTTTTATTTTTGTGTACTATTTTTTTCTCTATTGGGGGAGCAAACCCTTGAAATATCTTCATCTTTTAGGCCAATAATAATATATTATTAAAAAAATTATTAATTTCTATATTATAGTTAATAATTATACATATATTCAGACATGAAACAATGTCTCATAATTCACGTATTTGTACAAGGAAAATGTTTCTATGTTTCCCCTACAGCATAGAAGATCTATCATTCCTCTACCATCCAGCCGTCCAATTTTGATTGAGAGAGCCACTCACCGTTTGATCTTAGATCCGATGTCTCAAAGTATTTTATTTTTAAATTTTTTTATACAAATTGTATGAATATGAAATTTGGTTCGTGTCATCTTCTCATTGGGACAAACCTATAAAAAAAATATTAAAAATAATTTTTCGATAAAATATAATGACCAAATTACCCATTAAATATTTTAGGGGTACTTTGGTCATTTTATTTTATTGGAAATAGTTTTTTTTATATTTTTCGCTAGTGTAAGTTTAATAGAGGATTGGATGTACAAAATTTGGTATCAAAATAGTTTATATAAAAAACATTAAAAATAAAATAGTGTAGAGAAGTGACATTGTGATTGGGGTAATCTTAGTCCTCTATTCAAAATGGACGGTTGGATAAGGGGAAGTATATAAGTTTTATGATGTAGGAGAAGCATAGTAAGCTTGCTTTTTTTACAAAGTAATGAAAGTGCATCACACTTAATTTCTTTTAGAAATTAAAAGAACTCTATTTTTAGAGATTTATGGTGATTTCAATAAAAAAAACATGGGACAAAAATTACTGACTCGGCCGATTCTCCAAACCAATCCACCAATTCACCGAGGTACGAGTGACATAAGTTTGGGTCATCGATCCCTTTTTTTAATCCATTGGTCTTGCATCCTATTGCTGTATAGATTATTTAAGAAAGATAACTTACTCAACATTCGAAAAACCAAAAAGAACAAAGAAAACTTGTAAGATAAATTTAACTTGCATGAAGGGGGATCATTCCCAACCAGTGGTTTAAAAAACGGATCCGAATCGGGAATCGGGCCGAATCGCTCAGATTAAGCCTTAAAAAAATGCAAAAAAATTATTAAAATTCATTATAAATGTTGTTTTTTAAGAATCTAATAAGAAATGGAGGTACTACATTATTAACTTTCATTGTTTTCATCAATTTATGAATATTGAGATGTTCTTTCCCTGTATGAACTTATGTTGACCATTAAATTTACATCACACAAAAGAAATCAAAGAATTATCATGGATTAAGTATATAATCATATATGGACTATAATAAAGAGTTGACTAAATCGATGAAAATTTGGCCACTAAAATCTCGAATTAACGGAAAACCATAATC
>NW_006498220.1:1961984-1996286 GCF_000471905.2 Amborella trichopoda
CCAAAAAATTTTATAATATCATCTAATTTAAAATGTATTATTGACAACTGTAAGAAAAATAGTACACTGCATGATTTATAATACAAAAATTAATAAATAAAGTAAAAGATTTGGTTATCAACGTAGAAATTATTAGATTGCGTACCAATTTTCTTTAATTTTTTAGGTTTCTAGAATAAATTAGGGGAAAAGATTGTTAGTAGAAAGAGAGATATTTCACATGGCCTCATTGTATGAATCCTATCTTATAAATTAATATTACTAAATTTATGTTAAAGACCATCATGTTATAAAAATAAAAAAATATATTTAGACCATTTATTCCTAGGTTGTATTAAAAAATACTTTTTATTTTTTTGACAAAAAATACTTATTGTGTTATCTTTTATTTTTTTTTACAAGAAAAATATGATACTTGCTGATTATCTTTTTTTTTTTTTGACAAAAGAAGAAGATGTTGTACTACATTTTTTTTTGCTTGTTGTATTACTTTTTATTTTTTTTTACAAAAAAAATAGAAAACTGATGTTGCCAAAGTACATCATTTTATTTTTTTATGATTTTTGTTTTATTTTTTTGCAAGAAATACTTGTTATATTATCTTGTATTTTTTTACAAGAAAAATAAAAAAATGTGGTATTATATTTTTTTATCTTTATCTTGAAAAACCTTTTATTTTTTATTTTTTCTATTTTTTTACGACAGTATTTTTTGCCAACAAAAATAAACAACGACGTGCGGGGTTCGAACTCTAGACGTTAAACAACGACATGCAGGGTTCGAGCTCTAGACATCTACCGAAAATTCAAAGTTGTTAACCAACAATGCCACATCGCCTAATGTGATTTATTAGTTTCTATAATAATATATATTCAATCGTCTTGTTTAAATAATTTTTTATGGGAATTATCCCACCTCAAAAGATGAAGGTCGTTTTTTTCTCTATAAAGTCATGTGTACTAGATATTCAATTGTGCGTGTGGAAAAACGAGGGAGCAAACATGCGATTTCTGATTTTTTCAGAAAACCGGCTCGGAAGCAGACGTTTCCCTAATCGAACCGAACGCGTCTCAACGTTCGTCGTGGTTTGGATTATATACGAAAAACGTATAGTAATCCTCATGACTACATTTAATTCGTGAACTTGAGTAACTATACTTGCTTCCTTTTATATACTTGCTTTCCGTCATTTCTATGGTTTAGGTTTTCGTTTTCAATCTCCAAATGTGACTCTGCCATTTCTAGGGTTTAGGTTTTCGTTTTCCGTCTCCAAATGTGACCCTGTGGTGCGGTGCAGGCGTGCTCCTTGTTTCATTTTCCCCTCTCTCTCTCACAGGAGTGGTCATAAGTTCTTGTTTCGATCTCTCTCTCTGTTTTTTTTTATTGTGTTCATCACATCATAGAGATGCCGTGAGGAGGAAGCATCAGGTTCTTGAGTGTAGGGTTTCTTTCCGTTACACAAAAAGATGAGAGATATTTACTTAATGGTTCGTATTCTCTGAGCATCTTCTCTGATTCTCTTAGTAATAGAACATAGCTTGGGGTCTGTAACGGCATTGGAACTACTAAAGTTTTGACCCTTTTCCAGCCCCTTTCCGATGATTAATCCATACTTTGTTTTAATTAATGACTAATTAGTAGTTTACTGTCTTTCTATTTTTTGAGGGATTCTGATAATTATAACCGATTTATTTTATTTGTATATTTAAGGTTTTGTTCCACTTGTGAAATGACAATTTTGTGTTATTGTCATCATTGTTGATAACTTGATATTTTTACATATTTAAGGTTTTGATGTGTATTAAAACAAACCATGAGAAATTTTAGCTCAAATTCATGCTCACTAGTGTAAGATATTGATGTTCTTCTGCAGTGATGAGATGGATATTTGTTTCTTTTGAATTTGATTTATGAAGAATTAGTTTGTTGAATGTTTTTTCGATTTTATCTCAAAACTAGAAGATTCTACTCATTGCTTTCTGAGAAAATTTCTCATGAAGGACCTATGGAGGAAGTGACCCCGTGATCTTTCGACAAGTTTGCCTTCAGAAATTGAAGAAACAGAAATGTTATGTTCTGGGAAGTGAGATTTCTGGCCTGGAATTGATTCCAGGCTGCATGTCTCAAGGTTCTAACAATAAACATAATTCAATTCGTGTTTCCCCCGAGTTTTGTCATCTAATTTTATTTTAGTTTTCTCCACAAGTGTTTGTCTGAAAATTTATTAATTTTGAAGTTTCAAAATTTGATGGGTTTTGACGCGAAGGCCCCAGCAGAGAGGCAGACTGTTGAATGAGTGAGGTCTCTCTAACCTCATGACCTTCGCATATTGAATTGTGATGGGCCATTTTCGTTAGATGCATGGAAACCTGTCACTGCATCTGTAGTCATGGCTTACACCTTATATAATGGTGCCCCACCATTCTGGTCTTCTGCATCCTCCTTTTTTTTTTGTTTATATTATCTTTTTTTTTCTTTCAGATTTCTTGAGCTTCTTATCGGTCTTTACATCTTTTTTTTTCAAATCATTTTTGAATCAGGTAACATTTTTAATAGTTTTGAAACCATTTATCTTTAGTACAAAGATCTCGCCTTTCTTAGGTGTCGAATTCGATGGCTTTGGGTGTCTTAAAGTCCGAGAAAATTTCTTTTAAATTTTGAGTCTAGTTAATGATGCACCTACCTGATTTAGAATTTGACTGACAATAGTGATTGTGATATCTTTGTATTATAAATAATTTGTACTATAAATAAATGGTCTTTTACTGTAATATATATCCATGCATTTTATTCAAAATTCTTTGTTTTTTTTTGAAAGATGTATAATGCCTTTGACATGCAGTCAGATGTGCAGCTACATCAACCTTAGAGAGTCATGGTTGATGGAGTGTATATTGTACATTCATATGAAATGGTCCTTACAAAGATGACCCTATTTAGGGGTTATTTTGATGATCTTGCCCTACGTTTCTTTCACTTCTTTAAAAGCCTGGTTCCATGTTATTATTTGTCCTATTTATCGTCTACCGGTATGATTACAAGTGAGGCGGCAGCTGGACAACTATTTTTCCCAAAATATAGAAGTGAATTTGGCCATAAAAATAAAATAAAAATAAATAAGTGAAGATATTGGTCAAATATTAAAGTTAAGAATGGGTGATTTGGCCAAATTTTAGGAAAATTTTAAAATATAGAGAAAATAGAGAACTACGGAGGATTTTAATGAATGTCAAGATTTTTGAGATATAACTGGGGTTTATATTAAGTGGGTAGAGTGAATTGACGACAAATCATAAAAGAGTTTGAAATTTTAACAAAAACTTGGTTAAGAATTCCAGTAGAGTTGGCTAGTCGTACCAGTCCCACCGGTTTTGACCGATTTTATGATATTTTTTATTGTTGATTTATGTAGACTAACTCGAAATCCTAATTTATCTTTCTAGCCTCTTAATTTAATTTACCAAGGTCTTGGAAGGTGTTAATTTTTTTAAAATCACCGGCTGATATTGAGTTTGTCTAATTCTATAGGTTATGTATTGATTGCCTAATTCTATAGGTTATGTATTGGCCAATTTGTATCTTGTGCATTACAAATCGGTATTAATCGGTTGCTATGTATATTAATTGGTGATTTATTATAAAGATTTGCAGATTTATGCACTATTATAGTGCAAGTTTTTTTTTGTAGGTCTCTACTATTTTTTTTTTAAGCCTCTTTATCTTTTTTTCAATGTTTTGGATTGTATTATTGATCTGTTTTTTTTCTTCTCTACCTCTCTCTCTCTAGTTCTATTTGGGTTGGAAACAAGGGCCCTACCTCTCCCTGTCTCTCTCTCGTTGGGGTTGCGCACCCCAACCTCCCTATCCGTTAGGTTAGGGGCATGCTCTAACCTGAACCTCTCTCTCTCTCATGCGCTAATGTCTCTCTGTCTCTCTCTCTCTCGCATGCCCTAATGTCTCTCTCTCTCGCTTGGGGCAAGGACCTAGTATAAAAAATTAATTTCATGTATGTATATTAATATTGAAGAAGTGTGATATGAATTTAAGTCTCCTAAAAAGATTATTGCTTTAATTATTAAGAAGTGTGATATGAATTTAAGTCTCCTCAATAAAAGCTTTAATTATTAGTTCATTGAAAAAAGTATTGATTCAGGTGTCTAAAATTTTTATCTAAAACTCAAGTATGCTTATAATATCTTTTTACTTTGCTTAATTTATGTGACAATATGAAAGAATAATACATGTAAATTTTAAACCCTTTTTTTTCTTGAACTTTTTTGGGACTTCTTACCTCCATTTCATTTTGAACTCGACACTAATCGGCTGATTAAGTTGGAGTCGGTCTAACTAATCAAGGTGGGCCATAACCGACTAATTGGCTGGACGTGTTTTTTTTATAACACTGGTTTATTTCTTAGCCCATGTATTGCTGTCTTTGGAGAGCACATCATGCATTTACTCTTGTGGGCATTATTTGGGAGATTTTTATTTTTTTGAAATTTCAGGATGTCTAAATATAACTTGATTATTTTTTCAAAACCAAAAAAAAGAAAAAGATTTTGAGTTATTAAACATCTAGATCACTCCTAAGTCAATCTTGGGATGCTCTCATAGAGTACATGGATATTGTACTCATTCTTTAGTAGTAAATCTTTTTGGCATAATTTGTATAGGGAAAAGTATCTAGATCACTCCTTCTAAGTTAATATTGGGATGCCGTCATGGAGTACATGGATATTGTGCTCATTCTTGAGTAGTAAATCTTTTGGCATAATTTGTATATGGAAAATCATGGTTATAAGAAAGTCAACGTTATTTTCCATTAGATATGCAGGCGCATAATTTGTATATGGAAAAGTATTGGTATAATGTCACAAGCTTTCTTGTTCATTAGATGTTGAGTCGGGTTGTTGACTAAAAATTAAAATTTAAAAAAGTTCGGGTGTCTATAAGAGTGTTATTGAATAGACTAACAGTTCTAAAAATGTTGTTGAAGTTCATGACATACCTCAAGTTATCTAATGAATTATAGAATTGTGACTTTTATGTAATAAAGACATGGTTTGAATTATGTACTTGTGACTTTCTTGTAATAAAGACAAATTGTTTGAATTATGTAATTGTGACTTTTTTGTAATAAAGACGAATAAAGATAAATAATCTTATAGTATATAATTCTTTGTACATGATAGGAATTTTTTAATTTTTTTTTAGAGTTATAGATGTGATTGGCGAAGGAGAGACCTAAATTGCATGGTTGCCTTTGCATGTTATAGTTGTGAATGACCAAACGGAGCCCAAATGTTTTTAAACTTTCATTGTTGGAAAGATACATGTTTTACTCAAATTTTTGTTTTGGATTCACTTTAAAATGCCTTATGAATTGAAAGTTATTCTTGTGCTAAGTAGGATATGTCATTGCCTCAATTGCACAACAGATTTCTGTTGGAATATTTCCATTCTGATGAGCTTTTGAATGCTCAAAAGAGGTCCAAACGCTTCTCAACCACCTCCATTTGATAGATATGTGCGTCTAGTATAAAATTGGTTTTAGAACCGTCCCCGAATTCCCAATGGATTAAAAGTGATGACCATGTTTATGATCGCACTTAGTTTATGATCTGACGTTACTGTTTGAAATTGTAGGAAATGTGAATTGTGATATTGAAATGTGGTATTGTGATACTGAAAATGCGATATTGTGAAATTGATACTGTCATACTGTGATACTGATATTGTGATATTGCTAATGTCTTATTGTGATACTGATATTGTCATACTGTCATACTGTTATTGTCATATTGTGATATTGTTACTGTCATATTGTGATATTGTTACTGTTACTGTCATATTGTGATACTGTTACTGTCAATTGTGATACTGCTATTGCCATACTGCTACTATCATATTGAGATACTGATATTGTCATAATGTGACACTGATACTGTGATATTGTAATGCTGATATTGTGATACTGGAAATGTGATAAAGTGATATTGGGATACTAATGTGATACTGACCACTACGCAATGCGGCACTCCTTGGTAGTGGGTACGGTTATACTGTTTTACACTGTTATACTGATATTGTGATATTGGAATTGCGATAATGTGATACTGGGATACTGATGTGATACTGACCACTACGCAATGAGGCACCAATTGGTAATGGGTATTGTTATATTGTTTTACACTATGTTACTGATACTGTAAGCCATACTGATGCTGACGACTACACAATGGGCCACCCATTGGTAGTGGGTACTGTGAAATTGCTTTATATTGTGTTACTGTGATACTAACCACTACGTAATGGGACAACCATTGGTAGTAAGTAATGTGATATTCTTTATATTGGGAGATGCTGTGCCTTTGACCACCATACAATGGGTCACATGTTGGTGGTTGGATACTGCTCTATCGGCTATTGATTTGACTGTACCTCGACCCTAATGATAGGAATGAGGTCGGGAAGTGAAACTAGATAATAGGGTAGGTCACTCCCTTTCCCAATTATTATGGGCACTACGCATTGGGATACCCAATGGTAGTGTAATGCCTTCTCACTAGAAGGGCATAAGGAGTAGGTCGTGTCTTGCAAGGTTACTGCTAAAGAATACCCCAAAGCGTGTAGGGGATGTGTGTGAGGGCATTACGAAGTGAGACATTCACTTGTCATTGTCTTTCCTCTCGAATGAGGGTAGATGTTTCAAGCTACAAGATTGGCTTGACCTAATCGGTGGAACTTCTATTTCAAGAGTAGGTTTCATTATCTTTTATTATGTAAAACTGTGATATGTCAGCTTTACTGTTCTGTTTAAGATGAAATGATGTATAACTTATGCACTGTATGTTCTTGATAATTGAACTGCATTTATTTTTATATTATTAAAGTATTGAAGGCATAATAGAGGAAGCTTTTTTTGATATCTTTGTAAATTAGTGAGCACTGTTATCTGCTATCACCGGTTATAAAGTTGGAATGCATTGGTGTAGATTTGTTTACTGGGTTGTTAGCTCATTCCATTTCCTTCTCATGATTGTAGAGTGATACCTGAAAATCGAGCAGCTGATCTGTGTGTTGGGCGGGTGAAGCTTGAAGTTCGGTGGAGTTGCTCTAAGAAGCTTTTCATAATATGTATTTGGTGGCTACGCCACTATGATGTTTCTGTATTTTTGTGGGCTAGTAGTGCTTTGAATCGATTGTAAAGAATTTTGGTGAATGGATGTATAAATGGATATGACTTTGTTTTGAATTAAGAACATTCTTGATGAATGGATTTTAGTTTTATTTTGTGGTTTGCTCTTGATTTCGTCTCTATATGCATTGAGCCACTCCCACCTGAGTAGTGTACGCCACATCATGTCGTGATCCCACATTCTGTCGCCTTTCGACATGTAGGGGTGGGGTCGTGACAGTTTATGGTATCAGAGCAGTCAAGATAGGATTCTTGGCCTATGAAGGTTTAGAATTGTCTATAGGATAGGTCTTGGATAGGCTAGTAACTGGGTGCTTATGGTTTAGGTTGAAGATGCTGAGGACTCGTGCCAACAATGCAAGTTCAAACAACGAGAACACCGAGGCCTTCGGTGAATTCTTTAGAACTCTAGGGGCCATGACACAAATGATGAGGGAATCAATATTGGCCCCGTCTACCCCATCCACTGACCAGAGCGATAGTAGTTTGATAAAGAGGTTTTAGAGGCAGGCACCTCCGACTTTTGTAGGGCAACTTTTGTAGGGCAAGGGGAGTAGAAAAAGCAGAGAGATGGAGAAGACATGTGGAGAAGATCTGAGAAGACATGTGGAGAAGATCTTTGAAGTGTTAAACTGTACAGATGAAGAAAAAGTTACACTGGGCACATTCATGCTTGAAGGAGAAGCTGAGCACTAGTGGAGCTCAGTAAAGCAGTCATGGGAGAGATTAGAAACTATAGCCACTTGGGAGAATTTTTTGGAGGCTTTTTACGAAAAGTATTTTCTTGACTCTGTAAGGGAAAGAAAAGAAGTGGAATTCACAGGGCTGTAGCAAGGAAAGATGACTGTGGAGCAGTATGCAGCAAAATTTGTTGAGCTCTCAAGATACGTGCCGCATATTGTTGATACTGAGGCGTGAAAAACAAGTAAATTTGAGAGCGGCCTATTTGTTGAGCTCTCAAGATACGCACCATATATTGTTGATACCGAGGTGCGAAAAACAAGTAAATTTGAGAGGGGCCTTTGACTCGATATATGAGGGAGGGTAATTTCGATAAATCTCAAGACCTTCTCCCCACTGGTGGATCTTGCCTTGAAAATAGAAAGAGGTTGCGAAGATTTTCTTTTGAGGAAGGAAGGGAGATTGGGGGTCGCATAGCCTGAGGATTTTAAGAGGAAAACCCGACCACCCCCAAGGGGAAAATTTAAAAACAGGAATAATCAGGACGATATCAAGATTCAGAGGACTTTTCAAGGTGATATAAGGGGTAATGGGCACTTAGTCTACCCTCATTGTGGCCTGAGTAACCACACATTAGCCGAGTGCTTCAAGAAGACCAGGGCTTGTTTTCGATGCGGCATGCCGGGCAATTTAGTGAAGGATTGCTCGGTGAAGGGACCAGAGGACCGGCCAAGGACTCAAGGTTGAGTTTTCGCCCTAACAGAGCAAGAGGCTAAGGCGTCGACCTTTGTTATTCGAGGTACGCTTTCTGTTTACGAAATTGAAGCAAGAATTTTAATTGGCCCTGATTCTTCCCATTTTTTTATTGCACTACACTTTGCATGCCGCTTGAATGTTAAACCTGCACAACTTGATTGGACTTTGGTAGTATGCACACCTATGAGAGAATCTATAAAAACTGACATAGTGTATAAATATTGTGGGGTTGTGCGTGAGAGGCATATGTTACCTATAAACTTAATACTCCTAGACATTCTAGATTTTGATATCATTTTGGGTATGGATTGGTTATCTACACACCACACTACAGTAAACTTCCATGATAAGACTGTAACTTTTAAACGCCCGAACCAACCTGAATTGAGTTTAATGGGTATCAAGGATGTTTCCCTTTTACACATCATCTCAACGCTTCAGACTTCTCACCTGTTGGCCAAAAGATGTGTGGGATATTTGGCTTATGTAGTAGAAAATCGGAATGTCCAGTCCAAGTTAGAAGAGATACGGGTGGTGAGAGAATATCCAGATGTCTTCCCTGAAGAGTTAACCTCTTTGACCCTAGTAAGGGAGATAGAGTTTGAAATAGAGGTAGCCCCTGGTACTGCTCCCATTTCTAAAGCCCCTTACAGGATGGCCCTAGCCGAGTTCAAAGAACTAAAAGAGCAATTGCAGGAACTATTAGATAAGGGGTTCATCCGACCTAATGTATCACCATGGGGCGCACCAGTGCTGTTTGTAAAGAAGAAGGATGGGTCTTTGAGGCTATGTATTGTTTATAGACAGCTGAATCAAGTGACGGTAAAGAATAAGTACCGCTTGCCTAGAATTGATGACTTGTTTGATCAACTTCAAGGAGCTCAAGTATTTTCTAAGATTGACCTCCAGTCGGGCTACCATCAATTGTGGGTTAAGGAAGAGTATGTTTCCAAAACCGCATTCAAGACCCGGTATGGTCATTACGAATTTCTAATAATGCCGTTTGGGTTAAGCAATGCACCAGCTATCTTTATGGATTTGATGAATCGAGTTTTTAGACCTTTCCTTGATGACTTTGTGGTAGTTTTTATCGATGACATTCTAGTGTATTCGAAGAATATGACTGAGCATGAACAACATCTAAGAATGGTCATCCAGACCTTAAAGTTTGAGAAGTTATATGCCAAGTTAAGTAAGAGTGAATTTTGGCTCCCGAGAGTAGCCTTCCTCGGGCACATTGTTTCCAAGGACGGGGTTGCAGTTGACCTTTGTAAAATCGAGGTTTTACTTAAATGGGGAAGACCAACAAATGTGTCAAAAGTCTGCAACTTTCTGGGGCTAATGGGTTATTACAGACGAATTGTGGAAGGTTTCTCAAAAATAGCACTTCCCTTGACCCGCCTAACCCAGAAGGAAGTAAAGTTTGTGTAGTTTGTTGCATGAGCTAAGTTTTCAAGAGCCGAAGAAGAGACTCAGCACGGCCCTGAAACTGACCTTGCCTGAAGGAAATGAAGATTTTTTGTATATATTGATGCCTCACGCAGAGGTCTTGGATGTGTGTTGATACAGCGAGGCAAGGTCATAGCCTATGCCTCCAGACAATTAAAGAAATATGAGCAAAATTGTCCCATTTAAGATTTGGAGCTTATGACAGTAGTTTTCGCCTTGAAAATTTGGAGGCATTATCTGTATGGGATCCAGTTTAAAGTGTTCACTGACCATAAGAGCCTTAAGTATTTGTTTTCTTAAAAAGAGTTGTACATGAGGCAAAGAAGATGGATGGACTTGTTAAATGACTTATTGTACCATCAACTACCACCTGGGAAAGACAAACGTCGTAGCAGACGTCTTGAGTATGAAGCCTGTGGTATTAGTGGCTCACATGATGATCCGAGAGATGAAATTATTGAAAAATGCAGTAGAATGGCACCCGACTCTACCCCTTAGTGATGACGTAGGAATGATTTCATGTATAAGGATAGAGCCTCAGCTCTTTCAGTAAATCCGAGTGGAACAAAAAGGAGATCCTCAACTCAAAGATTCTCGAGGACATGAAATTGAAAAGAAAAAAGGATTTCACCCTGGGCAGTGACTGAATGTTAAGATTTTGTATGTGTTCCTAATGACGGGAATGTAAAAAGGGCTATCTTGGAAGAAGCACACCACTCCCGTTATACAATGCATTCAGGTAGTACGAAAATGCATCAAAATATGAAGAAGATCTTATGACGGAATAATATGAAGAGAGAAGTGGCACAATTTGTTTTTAAGTGTTTGACATGTCAGCAAGTGAAGGCCGAACATCAGAAACCTGCAGGGAAGTTACAACCCTTACCCGTGCCAGAGTGGGCAGATAACTATGGACTTTCTATTTGGCCTGCCTAGATCAGGTTCAAGACATATTAGCATTTGGGTTGTTGTGGACCGACTAACTAAGGCCACTCATTTCTTGTCGGTCGTACAACCTATACTCTGGATAAGCTGACTCAACTCTACATTAAAGAGATAGTAAGACTGCATGGGGTACCTGTTAGTATTGTGTCCGACATGGACTCTAGATTTACTTCAAGGTTTTAAAACAGTCTGCAGTTGGCCTTGGGGACCAAACTCACTGTCAGTATTGCTTTCCACCCTCAAACTGATGGACAGTCGGAAAGAACTATCCAGACGCTGAAAGATATGTTGAGGGCATGTGTTATAGATTTCAAGGGAAACTAAGATGATCATCTGCCTTTGATAGAGTTTGCTTATAACAACAGTTTCCAAACCAGTATTTAAATGACACATTTTGAGGCACTGTATAGGAGGAGGTGCAGATCACCCATATGTTAGGATGAAGTCGGTGAACGGAGACTGTTAGGGCTACAGATTGTTCAAATAACATAAGAAAAGATTGCTTTAATTTGAGAAAGGCTCAAAACAGCTCAGAGTCAGCAGAAGAGTTATGACGACAATTGGAGAAGAGATCTCAAATTTGAGGTAGGTGATCG
This sequence comes from Amborella trichopoda, assembly GCF_000471905.2. The sequence goes on from NW_006498220.1 coordinate 1,973,610, forward strand.
GGTCTTTTTGAAAGTATCGCCAACTAAGGGCATTATGAGGTTTAGCAAGAGAGGGAAATTGAGTCCATAATTTATTGGACCCTTTGAAATTTTAGAAAGGATTGGAGTCGTGGCATATCAACTGGCCCTACCGTCTGAGTTGATCAATATTCATGATGTTTTTCATGTATCCCTGTTAAGGAAATATCACCCTTACTCGTCCTATATTTTAAAGTATCAACCAATCCCAATCAGGGAAGCTTTGACTTATGTTGAACAACCAATTAAGATTTTGGATAGGAGGGTTTATGTTTTACATAATAAAGAGATTTCCTTGGTCTGAGTTCTATGGCAGTATCATTCGCGAGAAGAATCAACATGGGAACGAGAAGATGAAATCCGGGATAAGTACCCTTGTTTGTTTAATTAACTAAGTCACAATTTTAAAGACAAAATATTTTTAAGGGCGTTGATGTAAGCACCAAGATTTCCCAGCTATGGAAACACAAGCAGGGGTGAAAGGGGGAGCTCAACGCCGTACATTTCAGAGTGTTATCATCGCACGTGAAGAGAGAGGAAAAGATCAGCACCGCGAGTGTAACTCCGCGCATGAAGAAAGACAGAGAGAAGTCAGCGCCATACGTGTTATCGTCGTGCGTGAAGCGAGAAGTCAGTGTCGTGTGTGTTATCGCCATGCGTGAAGAGAGAGAAGTCAGTGCAGTGTGTGTTATCGCCGCATGTGGAGAGATATAAGTCAGCGCCATGTGTGAAGAGAGAGCACCATGCATGTTATCACCGCGTGTGGAGAGAGAGAGAAGTCAGCGTCGTGTGTGTTATCGCAGCACGTGGAGAGAGAAGTCAGTGTCGTGCGTGTTATCGACACGTGTGAAGAGAGAGGGGTAGCGCCGACAGTGAAGAGAGAGGAGCACGTGCGGCTATGAGATGGTGTTACCACCGCAAGTGCTAGAAATAGAGTGAGAACGGACCGCTGGGACTGTTGGAGTAGGATGGTCCATAGGGGACTTCCTTTGTCTTTCCCCTTTAAACACATGGTGGTATTCCTTGTGCCACTTGGAGGTGGCTTGTTGCCACCTCACCTCCCCCTTCCTCCTTACCCACTATATCAACCCAGCTCTCTCTCTCTATCTTTTCTTCTCTCTCTCTCTCTCTCTCTCTCTCTCTCGCTCTCACAGAGCCTCTGAAGCCTTTGCTAGGAAATAGAAAAAGAGGACTGTAAGAAAGAGTTATGTTCGAAAAAAGCACTGTTGAACCAGGTAAGTGGATCCACCACCATTGCACTACTGCCATGAGAATATATGATATTGATTGTCTACAAGATGAGTCATAAAATGTGAATGTATTGAACTGATTCCTATGCCTCGTTTTACTGAAATTGGTGCTTTTGCTCTATGATAAATTTTGGTGCTGAAAAATGATTGTATGGCTTACAAATAATGTAGAAAATGTATGTTTATGTGTATATATTGTGAAAGAACAATTATTATGACGTTATTCACTAAGAATTGAAGGTTGTGGAACATGTCCTTGAGGCATGTAAAGTATTACTGTGAAATTTCAAGAACGTACATATTTTTTAAAGAGGCTTTTGAACATTAAAATGAGGTCCAATTGACCTCAAATCACTGCCATTAGAAAGATGCATGAGTTTCCTACAATCTTCATGTTTAAACTGTGTTAAGATTCCTAATGAATGAAACATCGTGTTCTAATATGTGTAGACATATCACTGTTAACAGACTGCACTGAGTTTCATCACTGTCATTACTGTTGCCATGGGTTTTTATTAACCAAATGAAATTCAAGTTTTCTCAAACCACCGCCATTTGAAAGATCTCTGAGTGAGCATAAAGTTACATATCGAAATCATTTCGAAATTCTTTTTAGATTGAAAGTAATGAAATTATTTGTGAAGGCATATCACTGTGGACAGATTTTACTAAAATTCAAAACCATCACTTTGGTTGTCGCAGACTTTTGAATGACCAAATGGAGCCCAAATGCTTTCAAAATACCATTGTTGGGAAGATATGTGTTTTTACTCGAATTTTGCTTTTGGAATCACTTTAAAATATCTTATGAATTGAAAGTTATGACTGTGCTAAGAAGAACATGTCACTGCCTCAACTACACAACAGATTTTTGATGGAATGTCTCCATTCTAATAAGCTTTTGAACGGTTAAAAGATGTCCAAACACTTCTCAACCACCTCCATTTGATAGATATGTGTGTCTAGTGTAAAATTGGTCTTGGAATCGTCCCCAAATTCCCAATGGATTGAAAGTGACGACTCTTTTATGATTGGACGTCACTGTCTGAAATTACAAGAAATATGAATTGTGATACTTAAATGTGGTACTGTGATACTGAAAATGCGATACTGTGATAATGCTATTGTTCTACTATGATACTAATATTGTCATACTGCTACTATCATACTGTGATACTGCTACTGTCCTATTGTGATACTGCTACCGTCATACTGTGATACTGCTACCGTCATATTGAGATACTGATATCGTCATAATGTGACACTGATACTGTGATAATGTAATATTGATACTATGTTATTGAAAGTGTGATAAAGTAACACTGGGATATATGTGATAATGACCACTACGAAATGGGGCACCCATTGGTAGTGGGTATTGTTATACTGCTTTACACTGTGATACTGATACTGTAAGCCATACTGAAGCTGACTACTATGCAATGGGCCACCCATTGGTAGTGGGTACTGTGATACTGCTTTATACTGTGTTATATTTTGGCGCTGACCACTACACAATGGGACACCCATTGGTAGTAGATAATGTGATATTGTTTATACTGTGAGATATTATGCCTTTCACCACCACGCAATGGGTCACCCATTAGTGGTTGGATATTGCTCTGCAGGCTACTGATTTGACTGTACCTTGACCCCAATAATGGGAATCGGGTGGGGAAGTGAAATTAGATAATAGGGTGGGTCGCTTCCCCCCCAATTGTTATGGGCACTACGCATTGGGACACCAAATGGTAGTTTAACGCCCTCTCGCTAGAAGGGCATAAAGAGAGGGTCGTGTCTTGCAAGGCCAATGCTTATCGAATACCCTTAAAGCGTGTTAAGGACATATGTGTGCATGAGGGCATTACGAAGTGGGACACCCACTTGTCATTGTCCTCCCTCCTGAACGAGGGTAGAGGTTCCAAGCTACATGATTGGCTTGACCTGATCGGTGGAACTTCTATTTCAGGAGTAGGCTTTTCTAGCTTTTACTGTGTGAAATTATGATCTGTCAGCTTTCGTGTTCTGTTTAAGATGAAATAATGTGTGATTTATGCATTGTAAGTTTTTGATAATTGAATTGCTTTTATTCTTATACTATTAAAGTACTGACGTGCATAATAGATGAAGCTTTCTTGATATCTCTGTAAGTTAGTGAGCATTGTTATCTGCTATCACCGTTTATAAAGTTGGAATGCAATGGTGTAGATCTGTATACTGGCCAGTTAGCTCATTCTGTTTCATTCCCATGATTGTAGAGTAATAGCCTTTAACCTGAAGACCGAGCAGCTGATCTGTGTGTTGGGCGGGTGAAGCATGAAGTCCAGTGGAGTTGCTCTTAGAAGCTTTTCATAGTATGTATTTGGTGGCTATGCCACTATGATGTTTCATGTAACTCTGTACTTTTGTGAGCCAGTAGTGCCTTGAATCGATTGTAAAAATTTTGGTGAATGAATGTGTAAATGGATATGACTTTGCTTTGAATTTAAGAACTGCCTTGATGAATGGATTTTAGTTTTATTTCATGGTTTGCTCTTGATTTCGTCTCTATATGCGTTGAGCCACTCCCACCTGAGTGCCGTTCTCCACCTCATGTCGTGATCCCGCACTCTGCCGCCCTCTAACATGTACGGAATGGGGTCAGGGGGCGGGGTCGTGAGATATTAATATGGTTGAACAATTTTTTCCTTCATCTCTGCTCAATATTCGTCAGCAGGAAAAGCTGGTTGATGATGTTACCATGGAGGAGATAAAAGATTGTATCTGGGGGATAAAATGTAAAGTGCATCGGACCGCGATGGCTTCACGGTGGAATTTTATAAATTTGGGTAGGAGGTACTCAAGAAGGATCTTTATCGGGCTCTTAATGACTTATTTAAGAAAGGTAAATTTGTTAAAACAAATCAATTCTGCTTTTATTTGTCGTATTATTAAAGTAGCTAGCCCTACCGTTATGAAAGATTTTTGCCCAATTGGTTTATACAATGTATTGTATAAAATCATTAGCAAAATCATCTTTAATCGCCTACGGGTAGTGCTCAATGATTTGATTGGTCCTGGACAAGCTGCTTTCTTGAAAGGTCGATTGATTACAGATAATATCCTCATGGCAAATGAACTGATATCTATATGTAAAAAAAACTCGAATAGGTCAAAATGTGTTTGCAGTTAGATTTGATGAGTACTTATAATAGAGTATTTTGGTCCGTTGCTATTGTGCGTACGAATGCTTTGGGTTTTCCAACTATTTTTATCTCTTGCGTTTATCTATGTATGTCTTCTCCTTCCTTTTCGGTGCTGCGCAATGGATCTCTTAAGGGTTATTTTAAGGGGAAAATGGGTCTTAGTCAAGGGACTCCTTTATCTCCTTATTTGTTTTTGTTGGTGATAGATTTTCTGAGTAGGTAGTTAGATTATACTATTGAGCAAGGTATGATTCCTAGGGCTTTTTCTACGGTATGTGATTATAGAGTATTGCACATGTTTTATGCGGATGATGCTTTGATTTTATGTGAGGCTTCTCTAACTATTGTTGTTGATGTTAGATCGGTTTTATCCATTTTTAAGGCAACCATAAGTCAGAAACTAAGTATTGAAAAAAGCAAAGTGTTCTTTTTTGGGGTTTCTCAAGGCAACAAATCTTTGATTTCGACGGAGTTTGGATTTGGTGAACACCCCTCCCGGTGCGTTATATTGGGTTGCCTTTATTTCATAGCCATTTGAAATATACTCACTGTCATAGCTTGATTGGTAAAGTTATTGGCAAGATAGGGCCTTGGCAGGTTTTATCCTAGGCAGGGGGCCCTCAATTGTTGAAATCAGTCTATGGGTTTCATTTATTCTTTGGATTCTCTCATTTATTCTACCAAAACGAACATGTAATATGATTGAACTGTTATAGAGGAACTTCCTATGGGCAGGCGTGGCTGAGAAAAAGGGAGTGCGTCTTGTTAAATGAAAAATAGTTTACTTACCTCAAAATGAAGGGGATCTAGGAATCTGGGATATAATGGACTTCAATATTGCAGAGATGATGAAATTAGCTTGGAGAATTTTGGCAAACCCTTCATCTCTATTTGCTCGATTCTTTAAGCATTGTTATATCAAGAGTTCTTCAATATGGGAGACCAAATACAAAAGATATGCATCTTATGCTTAGAAGAACAATGTTCGATGAGTTATTGGAGATAGTCGACTTGTGGATTTCTAGGTAGACCCATAGTTATCAGAAAATTCAATATGTGACTCTTATGGTATGACTGTCATTAGGACCTTGAGGTTGTTATCCTAAAGGTATCTAATTATATTGGAGGGTTTCCTCAGTCTGGGTCTTACTCTCGCCTACATCATGAGCTTTGACTCAGATACGGCAGGAGCTTGGGAACTTTATCATTCCATTACAGTCACATAGGGATTTTCTTGTATGGATTCATTTTACGAGTGGATTGTTCTCTTAGTTGGCCATTCATTATCGATTACCCATTCTCTTTCCTACAGTAGCGTGAGATAGCAATGGCTCATCCTGTATACCTTTTTTTGTAAAACACTGAAGATATTTAGTTTGTATACATCGATAGAATAGTCTATTTGTTGGATTATTGATGGGAAGAGATGAACCAACCAAAGTCACAGGAGTCGAAGGCAATGTCATAAAATTGTGGATTGCAGAGATCAGGTTTTAACAGAACAATTGAGAACTCTGTATTTTCTTTGTGTTCTTCTCTATAGTCATGAAAACCCTTCTTAAGGAGGGATGGGAGGAGGCTGTTCTCAAACATTCGGCTTTCCTCCTCAAATCTCTGAGAAACGTGATCCTCTAATTTTGGGTGGTGGGTAATTATTTTCTACTAGTTAGATAATAATATCTTCTCTCTCTAAGAAGCCTTTTTTTTAACTGATAAATATTAAAATGTATGATAAAGATAAAGAGAGAGAAATATGACATATTTGTGGGTCTCATAGCCACCCATACATACCAATATCTCTCACTAGGCCATGAGGGAAAGCTATTTTGAAAATATCATAAAGTTTATACCACTTAGTGAGTTTAACATTTATGAGCATATCATTGTCATGAGGTTTTCACGCTAGTGCAGTTATATATCCCATAATAAAACAAAAAAAATATCCAAAGTCATATCATGGAGTTTTTCACGCTAATGCGACTTTTCCGCTCATGACTAAGACATCAAAGGAAAATATCTCATTTGGGAGTTCCTGACTTAAATATTCCTAAATCCCATCAAAGCTACATGCCTTGTTCAGTATTTTTGCACTTAATCCCTTTATTATTAAAAGGTCTACAATCATATTTAAAGATGGCAGTAACTTATAGTTATTTCATTCTGTTCAATAATATCATAAATATAATGATAATCAATTCCAATGTGATTACCTTTGAAACTATAGGCTCCATTTCTAGTTGATGAGTGACAACCTTATTAATTATAAAAAATTTAACAGGTCCGTTGGTTATATCTAGCTTCAAATCATTTATGAAGCGTTTAATCCATATGGTATAAGTTTATGTAATGCTACAAGTAATATATTCGGCTTTCATAGTATACTGAGTTACACAACCTTATTTCTTGCTAGACCAAGAAACACATTCACCTTCAAAGAGAAATACAAGTCTCGAGGTTGATTTTCTATCATCTGGGACTCTTGCATCAGAGTACCCACTAACCTCTAAATTATCAGCTTAGAAGCACAGTTTGTAATTTTTAGTTTTCTGAATATATCTGAGTATCTTTTTTATAGCTTGCCAATGAGTCATCACATAATTACTCTGAAATCTACTCACAAGACATTATGCATGATTCAAATCAAGTTTTGTACACAACATGACATAATTTATACTTCCTATAGCATATCATATGGAATTCTTTCCATTTCAACTTTATCAATATCATTTAATGGATACATTTATTTGATAATTTCAAACTTTTACAAATGGTTGTATCTATGGGCTTGCAATTTTCCATATTAAATCTCTTTAAAATATATTATAAATAAATATTTTGAGATACACATAGAAGTCTCGAACTTCTATCTCTTATTATTTTAATGCCCAATACATATGAGGCTTCTTCCATATCTTTCATCTCAAAATGGGAATTTAGTCATGATTTGATATGGTTAATCATGCCAATATCATTATCAACTATCAAAATATCATTTACATATAGTGACAATATAGCAAAATTGCTCCCATTGTTCCAAGCATATACACAATGGTCTAACCTATTGGCTACATAACTAATTTCAGTAATTGCATTATGAAATGTAAAGTACCACTGTCTAGAAGACTGTTTTAGACCATATAAAGATTTCTTAAGTTTGTATACTTTGTCTTTTTTGCCTTTAATTATATATCCTTCTGGTTAGTTCATGTATATATCTTCTTTTAATTCTCCATTTAAGAAAATTATTTTGACATCCATCTGAAATAATTATAGATCATAATATGCAACTAATGCTAGGATGATCCTAATAAATAAAAATTTGGCTACAGGAGAATAAGTCTTTACATAATTTATGCCCTTCCTTTGGGTAAATCCTTTAGCTACCAACCTAGCTTTATATTTATCAATGGATCCATTTGTATTAAGTTTTTTCTTTAGGACTCATTTGCATCCAATTGTTTTACTATCTTTAGGGAGGTCAGCAAACTCCCAAACTTGATTTCTTTTAATAGAATCAAAGTTATCATCAATGGCTTGAGTCCACTCAATTGAGTCACGTGAGCTAATAGCTTCATTGTAGTTTCGAGGTTCATCTATTGAATCCTCACTCATTGAAGAATAATTATCTTCATTAATAAATACATAAAATTCTTCTAAAATTGTAGGTGAGGTTCTAATTCTTTTAGGCCTATCTGGTATATTTGATTCAATTGAATCATTCTCACCAATTATAGAGGGAGACTGAGAAATAAGGTCTTGGAGACTCTTATTTTTATCAATTTTGTGTAAGTCAATAAACTTACTTAAAGTATTTTCATCGTCTATATTTTTTAAGAAATGAGCATCATGGCTCTCTATTAATGATCTAGTATCATGGTTATAGAATCTATAGCCCTTAGAATTTTATGAATAACCTATAAAAGAGCATTTTATATTTTTATTTTGTACTTTATTTGTATTTTGTAGTAGTATAAGCACATGTGCCCAAAAACACTAAAATTTCAAGATAGTAAGGTCAAGTTTCTTACATGTCCATAATTCATATGGGTCAAATCTATAAATTTAGTTTGAACACGATTAATAATATACATTGCAGTGTTGAGAGCCTCACCCCAAAAATGAGGTGATAAATTTGAATGGCTCATCATAGACGTAACCATATCCATTAGAGTTATATTTATTTTTTCAACTAAACCATTTGTTGTGGTGTATATGGCATGATTGTTTGGTGAATTATATCATGTTCCTTACAAAATTCGGTAAATAAGGTGAAGTAATATTCACCTCCCCTATATGTTTGAACAATTTTAATACGTTTACGGAACTTATTTCCCTATCACAACTTTATATTCTTTAAATGTTTCTAATGCATCTGATTTTTTATTAATTAGATATACAAATCCATAACGTGAATAATCATTTATAAATGTTATGAAATATTCCATACCTCTATGTATTTTTACAATTAATGGGCCACATATGTCAGATTGAACTATACTAAATAGTTCACTAGACCTTTTCCCTTTAGCAAAGGGCTTCTTAGTTAGTTTACCAGAATTACATGGCTCGCATGTTTTGAACACAATTTTGCCTAGATTGGGGAGCAAGGTTCTTTTAACCATGAAATTCATTTTATCTTTATTTATGTCATAATCTTAAGTGCCATAAATATGAACCATCCACGCATACAAAAGCATCAAAAGAGGCATCATAATAACCAGAAAGAGATGAATTTTCATTAATATTCAATCAGTACAAATTGTCAACTTTAGTACCATACATCAAAGCTCTAGAATGCTTCCCAATGGTGGCCCGACCAGACCTGTATCCTATTTCATAACCCTTATCATCTAGCCTTGGAACAAAAATCAAATTGTATCTCATATTGGGTGTATACAAAGTATCAGTCAATAAGAGATTCATTCCTCTTGGTAAATACAGCTTAAAAGTATCGACACCAAGTACATCACAATAGGTGTCATTTCCCATATAAATCCTCTGGTTACCGGCTGTAATCTCCTTCAACTATATGAATCCATCCTTGGTCCTTGAGACATGTCGAGTGGAGGTTGAGTCGAACCACCAATTTCTCAGGACATGGTTGACAATTATTGATTTTAGGATTACGCCGAACGAGTCATTTCTTTTATTTTGATTATTATTAATACTTCAAGCATTATTGTAATTTTGGTTCTTATTTTTGTTTTTCAGATTGAGATAATTAAACTTGATGTGTCTAATTCCCTTACAATAAAAACAAGTCTTATCAGCTTTATTCTTTTGATTTTTTAAATTTCTCCTCTTTCCATACCTATTATTGTTTTGATTATTATAAGGTTTCTTGGGAATCTGAAAAGATGAACTTTGAGCAAAGTGTAGCTCATTTGATTTCTTCATCATTCTTCTCTCAACTTTAATACTGAGGTGCATAGAAATATTCAAGATAATTATCCCTTGTACAGAGTGGTTCATTGTAATTACAACAGGCTCCCAAGATAAAGGGAGACAGTTGAGGACAATAAACACTTGCATACGGTCAGGGACTGAATTCAGGCCCCAGCATGGTCCTTTGTGAGCATTGTCATTTTATTGAAATGCTCGGTCACTGAGTTCGATTCTTTCATTATGCAAGAATTATATTTTTCTAATAACAATTGCACATGGGTCTTAGAAGTGGTCTCATACTTTTCAGATAGGATACCCATCATACTTTGAGTTGTGGTGTGATCCTCAAAAACTCTAATTAGTTCATCTTCCATAAAAAAACTCAACATAGTAGTCCTAACTACTTTATCATCTTCTGACTATTTTTTAAGTCATCTTCTGGCTTGACCATTGGCATTAGGCTCTAAATTGGTCGTTCTGTATATAAAATATAATCTACTCTATCTTGGGATAGAATATATCCATTTTTTTTCTACATAGAAAAATCGGTTCCAAGAAGTTTTTTAAGTTTCGATAGTTCTGACATGACTAGCCTAGATGTCATTTTAAATTTTAGATAGTGCCTAAAGGTTCAAAAAATTCAATTGCGTTTAAGAACATGGTTGTCTGTTAGTCAAATCAATAGGTTTGTCGGCTCTCAATGGGCTGCAACCTTTATGAAGAAAACTCTCGAACACTTGTGTGATGCAAGAGCCTAAATAAAAATAAAGTAACAAACAACTTTATATAAGTTATTTCTCTATAAAGCTTAACATTTTACATCAATATGGGATTGTTTACAACAAGCAATATGTATTCTCAACAAAATATGGAATTCAATTACCAAAAATCAAACTACAAAATTAGGATCATGAAATTTTCTCACTTAAATAAACTAAAGCATATGATAATTATATAAGTAATGACAAATATTATGCAAAGAGAATATGCAGAAAAAAAAAACCCTAAATTGTAAAACAAGAACATGCAATAAAAAATATAGAATGAAGAATAAATAAATAAAACAGAATGTATGTTAATACAGTATTGACATCCTTTTCTTGAATGAGAGAGACTTTAAATTTCAGATTGCAAAAAGAGAAGATGCTCACGGTTTCGTGAGTTCGCAAGAAGAGGAAAGGGGTTTGGATTGGTTTAAAGATTTTCTTCTCCCTTCAATACGTACGATTTTGTTGATACATATTGTCAAATAAATATCCCAATACAAGATATCTTTGTGAGAGAAAAAAAAAAAGAAGTTGAAAACTTAGAGAGAGAGAAATGCTCACTATAAAGGTCTCAGATTTGCTGAGAGAAAAAGAATTACTCTTTGGAGCTCACTTATTTGAGTTGAAATGTTAATAAAACAAGGGATGATGGAAACATAATTATTATATGATAATACTTTTGCATCCCCTTATGGTTTAATAAGAGAAAAAACGATAACAGAAAACATAGACTAAAATCATGCTTCCAATATTGCAGTGAATTTCAAAATTTCAGTGAATTTTCAATTGGCAAAGTTGTGTTTAATATTGCAGTGAATTTCATAATTTCAGTGAATTTTCAATTGGCAAAGTTGTGTTTCAAGCAAATAGAGCCACGTAGCCCATATAATTTTGAGCCAAATTTGATTGTCGAACAATGACTACTATTGAAACAATTCACCAATGAAAAAAATTTGTTTCCACTACAGCACGCTCAAACAGTAAAAATTAAGAGATTTGTAAAATACGGATAAAAAAAAAAAACTCTTTGATTCACAACTCTCTGATTCTTTATGTCAGTGTGTATTTGGGTTGAAAAGTCAAATCAAAATATAAGACAATCGATGAGCACAAATTAGACAATAAAAATGATATAAATAGAGCAAGGATCAAATAAAAATAATAACAGAACTTGATTGCTCTGATTATTGATGGGAAGAGATGAACCCACCAAAATCTCCAGAGTTGAAGGCAGTGTCATAAGACTATGGATTGCAGAGATCAGATTTTACCAGAACAATTGAGAACTTTGTGTTTTCTATATGTTCATTTTCATAGCCATGAAAGCCTTTCTTAAAAAGGGATGGGAGGAGGCCGTTCTACAATGTTCGCTTTTCCTCTTTGAATCTTTGAAAAACACGGTCCTCTAATCCTAGGAGGTGGGTAGTTATTTTCTACCTGCTGGATAATAGCATCTTCTCCCTCTAAGAAGCCTTTTTTTTTAGTGATAAATATTAAAATGTATCACAAAGATAAAGAGAGAAAAATATGGCATGTTTGAGGGCCCTATAGCCACCCATACGTACCAACACTATTTGGGTTGTCTTTGGTAGGTGATGTATATATCGCACAATAAATATTACAGTGAGAACATAGACGAGGTGGAAAGCCCCCAGTACTTGTAGATGCTGTCGACATTCTTATTGCAACCACAAATAAAAAATAATGAAATGTTAATGCTATGGACATGAACATTCATAAGTGGCAACAAAGTGAAAGTTCATTGATTTTTAAATTTTTAAATACATTTTTATAACTTTTGATTTCTATCATTATACTTTTGATAATTTAGAGAAATAAAGGTTTTTCTCCCATCTAGCTACGTCTTCTCTAAAAAAATATTCTTCTTTCATGTCTATGCATTTCATTCCTTTGAAATGGCTCATAGGAATGTGAAGCATTTACTCATTATTGTAGAAAAAGATAATGAAATAGAAAAAAAGGCAATTACGATTCATTATATTCATTTCATTCCTTCAAGTTAACCATAGAAGTCAAACACATTCCTTAATTGAATGGGAAACTAAAAAGTGGCATAAAGGAAAATAGGCATAGATAATGAATTTTCTTGCAATCTTGGTGATACAATTACGTATTATTATGTCTAGACTGCTTCCTTTATTTAATATAGCAATTGATTGATTTACTTAACTAATATATACCATTAAAATCATCTAGTTAGCTTAGATCCTGCAAATTATACAAAATGAACCATGTCATGCTTAAGTTTCTAACGTAACCTATCACATATAGCCAAAAATTGACAGCGAAATTTTGAAATGAATTACTGGTTGTTTGGACATTGCTGCTGCTCAGCAACTATTTGACAAGTTTTAACCATTTCTATTACTCAAATGCACCATCCAAAAGGACCATTAACCTTTTGCAAACATAGTCAAATGTTCTAAAAACAATCACAGATCAAATTCAATTGTTTTCATGCATAACATTTGATTGAAATCAAATAAAATGCTGCTGATTTTTTTGTTACAAACAATTCGAGATACAACCAGGATGGCAATGAAGATCTCAACCATAATCAAATACTACTGATTTCTAGACAACAATGGAGATCTCAGCCATAAATAAGAAAAGGGAATATGCTAAGACAATGAAGATATAGAGAGAGTAACAACATATTATCTTATACACCAGGAAAACAGTAGCAAACAATTAGAGATACATAATTAACCATATAACATCAAAATCCAACACTCAAACCAAACCATGATACCCAAAAACAAATTCGCATATTCATCCTCAAATGGATGGTCAATTTTCCACCTACCAAATAGACATTTCAAAATGGCTAACAGTTAAAAAAAGTGTGCATATATAGTACATCATCAACTCATCCAAAAAAGAGTGCACATATAACGAGTGCACATTTCAAGAGAAGAAAAGAGACAGTATACAAAACATCACTTGGACTACTATAAATGTATCATCCAATCTCAAGAACAAACTAAGAATATGTTAAACAAAACCAATTGGGTCTATGACATACAAAATAAGATGTAGTTCAACAAGAAAAAAACGGAGAAATAGTACACAATGAAGAATTAATGGAACCAAGATCTCAACCATAAATAAGAAAAGATAATAAGCTAAGACAATGGACATAGATAAAGTAATCAGATGATGAACAAGATAATAAGCTAAGACAATGGACATAGATAAAGTAATCAGATGATGAACTCGATATAAGCTGCAATCATCACACAAACTGATCGAAAAAGGCATCCAAATTCAACACATAAACATTAGAGAGAACTAAAGACAGTTTGTTCAACCAGCAATGGAAGAAAATAGAAAGGAAGAGAAGAAACAACCTAATAGAATGTGCATATAGCCTTTCATTTCCAACTGCGAAACACTAAGGCACATGACTAAATGTACATATGCGTGAAAAAAAGAGAGAAATAATACACAATGAAGCATTTAATGGAACCAAATATCAGTAATAGAAATCTCAACCATAAATAAGAAAAGAGAATCAGCTAAGACAATGAAGATAGAGAGAGTAATCAGATAAGGAACTCGATATAAGCTGCAATCATCACAAAAACTGATCGAGAAAGACATCCATATGTAACCCATAAACATTAGAGAGAACTAAAGATGGTCAATATAGCATCGAAATTCAACACTCATACCAAACCACAATACCCAAAAACAAATTCTCACATTCATTCACAAATGGATAGTCAATTTTCAAGCACCAAATAGACATTTAGAAATGACCAACAATTAAAAAAAGTGTGCATATACAGCACATCACCAGCTCATCCAAAAAAGAGTGCACTTATAGCGACTGCACATTTCAAAACCATAACAACCCATAAAATAGTCAATTGAGTAGTTGCATTTAAAAGCATGAAGAAAGGAATGGAGGAGGAACAAGTTGCATCTATAGTGATGTTGATTTGCATTGCACACCATACACATCGAGGATGTACTCGATTCTGTCTTCTTGATTCATGTTCAAGAATATTTTAGTCTTATTTGCATGGTTTGCAATATCCATTGCTACAGTCATCATGACTGTGGGTGTGAGGTCTGGGATCTTAGATATGGCATTGGTAACTTGAGTTGCTCTTGGATTTGACATTTGTTTATCCATGATTTCATCTAGATTATGTTCTGCTTGTACCATGTTATCGAGGGAGTCATTTATTGCACTGTTCTTCTTTGGCCTTGCAACTTTATTCCTAGGCACTCTTCTAGAAGCATTTGACTACAATGGCATCTCAGGTACATCCTCCTCCTCATCTAGTACCTCGTCGTAATTGATATCGGTATCTCTCATTGACACATCATCATTTCCTGTAGGGGTTTTACTTTCTTGCTGACTTTCTTGTGTTAGCATGGTTGGTGTCCTTGCCCCACATCCTTCAGCAACCTCGCTGATAATGATTATGCTAAGCACATCATAATAAGGGAAGGGCCTTTAGCATCCTCGTTGCTTTGCATAATTCTAGTAAACATTTAACTACTACTACTACTTTAGGCATGATTAAAAATAACTAAAAAATGAATATAAAAGCACATTACTCAACTTAACATAAGCCTACCACACGTCATCATCAACAAGTACGTGGTGCTTGATAGCATTCCAACCAAAACCACTTTGTTTTTTTAATTTTCCTAACGATCAAGTAGTTGGTCCGCCAATTCTTCATCTTATTTTTTCAAGTGACTCTTTTCAATTCCATGCCAGTTTACGTTAAAAAACCCCACTTGTGGCCCATTGTTGGGGTTTATAGTCTTTTACAAATTTCTCGATCTCTAGTGTCATTTCAATAAGTAGATCCAACAAAATTGTTTCTATTTTCTAAGACCAAACTTGCCTTTTGGCTTTATTAGAAGTTCCTTGGATCTCAACAACAACATCATCCATACCTAGTAACAAATAAAGAAGCATTATGCAGTATACATATATGATTTACAAGATCCTGTAGTTGCATATGTAGTACAACATAACCCCATTCGCAATTACTCACATTCAATTGTGCAAATAACTTTACTAAGTTGAAAAACTGTCACCACATAACATTACAACAAAAAACACTTGTAGATTTAATACGTTGTGGCATAGTTCATCATAACATTACAACAAGAAAAAACAGAAAAGAGGAAAATAGACATAATCTAGTTTCCACGATGGTTATATTTTTCCCATATGCTCATCGCGGTTTTATCTAAAAATCCCGACCATTCACTCTATTTCATGTTGACTCCTCCCACTGCTTTCAAATGTCGGTACATATACCTCCTCTTCCTCTTCAACATTGACCTCAATCTCCTCCTCTGGTGGAGCATCATCAATACCCATTATAAAGTTTTTGCAAGATGGAACACGCTATGAGTATCTTAATTTGTGTTTTCAATGGGTATGAAGTAGCTACGTTCAATATTGGAAATCCTTTTTTTAAGACACCAAAAGCCAGATCCATGGCATTTCTCAAATGGCATGTCTCTTATTGAAAAGTTCCATGTAGTCTTGGGCCTTTGATCCGCCTAGATGGAAATCCTTCAAGTGGTAGCGAGATTGACAATAAGGGGACATAAATCATGTCGTATTTGGGTAACTGGCATCTACAAGGTAGAATTTCCCTACATAAACATTGTATTGATCAACTCATTATCAAGCCATATTCATATCCACAGGTGTGTTAGGTCAACTATTCTAGTGCATATATTTTTACCTGAAGGAACTCGAAGAGGGCCAATATTCGATAAAGAAGAATACAAAATACGTGCATTTGATGCTGATCCTTCCCAACCGACGAGGACACATTGGAATGTCAAATTAAATGAGCACATACCCATGACATTCTGAGAGATGAATCCCTTTCGATTTTGGTATGTGTCGTGCAGTGCACAAGGCACAGTGGCTGGGATATGCGTACCATGAATTGCTCAGAGACATCCCTAAAATATATTAAAAGTACAAGTAGTTTGAAGGTCAAATGACTATACATTATATAAGTAGAAGCACAAAGTATAGATATGTTATCTCTACCTTAAAATAAAGGAGGAACTTCTTCTTTTCACGAAGTATTTCGGATGGTATGGTTGTATTTGGAGGTTTAATGAAATCCCCATGAAGTCCTATGATTGCATCCAATACTCGGTTGAAGTGCCAGATGCAGTCTCTCCCAAGCGGCCAAATGCGTTATTGATCATGCGATTCTTCAAGTTATGGCTCAGGGTATGTAGGAATATCACAAGTTGTTCATCTAATGATGCACCCATTATGTCATTTATCTTTCCTTGTTCCTTGAGGAGATCTCGTATGCTGAAGAATGTTGCCTACTCATACGATTTTGGTCCCGACAATCCACCTCTCCTTTATTAATTATCTCTAGGTGGTACTTGGTACCCAATGACCTATGTATGTGACTCTTTTTTATGACTATAAGCACCAATAGCTGCACACACTGCACATAGAGTTGCAGTGTAAACAACATACCTCCACATCATCTTCCTCTTCCTCTTGCACTCGTCAATTTCCTCCATTATGTAAGGCACATATAATATTTACTCCCCAATTTCTATAAAACAAAAAGGTTTTCATCTTAAACTACAAACTAGAATGTCACATACGTTATCAACACATAACTTCAAACACTAGACAAAAGTGATAAGACCATCTTCAAAAAAAAGAAAGAAAGAATTTGCTATGTTATACCATTATAAAAGCTCATTGTTCTTCCCTTTGATATTGTATATAAGCTAATGATATTCAAACATAGAAGTTCAATTCATACATCTCCAAAAATGTAGTCCATAATGTATTTAAAATGTAACCCAACTTGGACATGGATATTTAAAATATTTAAAATATTTTATAACTCATTGAATTTATCAGAAAGCCTTAAATTGGCTACAAATTAATAACACCACAAAAAAGAAGAATAAAAATAAAAAACGGAAAATTTCCTTAAATCAAAACAGCAAAAAAAAATACAAAGCATTAAACACCTAAATTGGTAGCTAAAGACCAGTTTCGATTTACCCAAAATTGAAATATTTTGTAGCAATTAGGAACCATTTGGATAACCTCATTATATTTTATTCCCCATCAAAACAAATTTTGACTCTATTCCCCATCAAAACAAATTTTGACTCTAAGCCAAATTTGCCCGTAACCGTGAGCGGAAAAAATTAGACTTTGACTCAAATTTCTTTCCCTTTAAAATTATTTTCGCTTCCCTCGTCGCGCCTTCCAGCCCAACCTTCCCACTGAGTCACACTTTCAAAAGCCTCTCTCCCACTCTCAAAGCAGGTCTCACAGCTTTTTCTTTTTCATCAAATCGCTCAAAAGGTGTTCAGAGGATTTATCCCAATACTTAGTAAGTGCGGTCCTCCTCCTCTTTATCTCCAACCCAAGTCCTAACCTCTACTCCTTCGTCTGTTTTATTTAGGCCTCCCATTCCTTTATTGTTTCTTAGAACTTGTATCTTTGGCAGGAGCACCCTGCTCTGGTTATCCCAATACAAAATTAACTCTCTCTCTCTCTGAACTTTTTGATTGAGAAAGCTGGGAAAGATTAGAAAAAGAAAATTATTACAAGCTCAAAACATTTGCAGAGGAAGGTTTGTAAAAGACATCTTACCTTTTTTGCCCATTAAGATACTCTTTATCTCTATAGAAATAAGCTTCATATGATATTGGGGACTTTACCTCTAAGATTGAAACCAATATAGATTGTTGATTTTTTGAGAAATTAATGGGGATTTATACAAAATGAGGGCTTACGATTCATCTCAACACAAGCAGTGGTACAACCATCACTATTAATTGTGGGTGGCAAGAACACTCTTACAAATTCTCATTTTAGACCAAACCTTGCTGCTACACACTCAGACTGTGAAATCAGTGACCGACCATCAAGCAAAAATAAGCACAATCTTCATCATTTCAAAAGTCTGTGAAATCTTCTTTGGTGAAATGGTAAGTTTCCCTAAACCTTAATTTCTATCTCCATGGATATTATCTCATTCATTTGGTATTATGGCTGCTTGATTTTTTATCTCTCTCTCTCTAAGAAAAACCAACTGATTTAAATCTCTCTCTAAGAAAAACCAACTGATTTATATCTCTCTAAGAGAAACCAATTAATTTAAATCTCTCTCTCGAAGAAAAACCAACTGATTTGTGAGCATGATTTATGCTCTGTGCTTTTTTTTTTGTATGGAAAATTATGATGTATTAGAAGTGTTTGATTAATTTTTTGAGAGAAACGTTTAGGCTAATTACTGATGACTACACCAACCAGTTTCCCCCTCATTTTTGTACTTCAACATACATTAATGTATATTTGATGTTGAATTTCTAACAATATTGTATGATACTATTAAGAACTGATAAATAGTTGCATCGACCCATACATTTGTTTACAACCTTTTTATCATGAAGGGTATAAGTGTATAATATGAGCAAAATCTAGTTTGCGTGTGATGCCCCAATATGTGAACTGTGATATATGTGAACTTCTATAGTGTCCATTTTACATAAAGTCAAGATTGTTTGATAATTTGACAAGTGTTAGAGGGTATCAATCAGCCTAGAGATATCAGAGTAGCCCCCTACCTCTCAAGATCCAACCAAGGAAAATTGGAGTGCAACTCGCGATGAATTCATACTTAAACAATTGAAAAACTTACATTTTGCTGGGAAGTGGTCTGATATTGGACGAAAGAAAGAGGATTGGAGGTCTGTCTTGTATGCATTTAATCAAAATTTTGATATTCAAAATACTGTACAACAATTGAAAACTCGTTGGGCTACACTTAAGAAGTTTATTGCGAAGAACCTTATTAACCAAAGTGGTTTTGGTTGAGATGACCATACCCATGTTATAACTGCTCCAAATGGTGTCTGGGATTGATATCTGCAAGTAAGTTTTAGTGTTGATTATTCAATTCTTTATTTTTCTTTGTTTGTTGTAGGAATTTATCTATGCAAGATGTTTAGAAAACTCACATATCTAAACAAATAGGGCCATCCTGAAGCAAAACCATTTAGAAAGGCGAGCTTTCTTCTTTATAATCAACTTACCATACTAGTAGAAGGTAAGTCTTTCCATTGTATTAATAATATTTATTTAACTTTATTATATTGGCACTACAATTCTCATTAGAATATGACATTTTATGCCCATAGGTAAACATGCCACAGGAAAAGGGCAATTATCGACTGTTCGTCAATAGCCATTAGAAGATGACACAAGTGAATATGAAATTGAGCAAAGTCCACAATCAGAACCACATTATAATGCAAATGAGAATGCTTTGAGCTCTTCAGATGATATGGCTCTGGACACCTCTGAAAGGAACAAACATCAAGTTGTTGTGGAATTAGTTCCATGTCGTGGTAAGAAAGTGATGTCTAGCCCTACAAGTAGGTTAGCAGCAGCTGTTGAAAATTTAGTAAGGGAAGACATGTCAACCTCATAAATAGTGCAAAAGCCTTCGAAAAAATGAAGAGTTTTCATATAAGAAATGCTTGATAGAATTGCAGCAGTTTGAAGGCTTAAGTCAAAGTGAGTGTGCAAGCAATAGATTTACTTGTTAATGAAAAGGTGGCCATCGCATTTATGACTCTCGAAAGAGAACTTCGTTTGGATTGGCTATGTTCTAAATGTCACAGAGTAGAGTAGATATCCATTTTAATTTTTTTTTGTGTCAAGGGGCTTTTAATTAGTGACTTGAAGAACTTCCTAATCGATCTGTGAAATGTTTGTTGATTTTTAAATTAACATATTTTGTAATTTTTAGGTCATGCTGGTAATAGAGTTCACATGATTTTCAACTCTGATAATGGAATGAGCTCTGGAGAAGGTTAGAAGATGCTTGTTTTATATTGCATTTTTGTCACAATGTTTAATATAAAATGCTTTTTTCTATTTTTAGAATGAGGTCTGTTAAATTAATGACATACACATATGGAAACTTGGTTTTTGGTTGGTTTTTTGGTACCCACTTGCTCCATTCAGTGACCTAAAGTTTTTGGTTTAGTGGTGCTGCTAATGATGATCAATGAGGTCTTTATGGTCGCCTTAAAATGCAATGGAGGTTGCAATATATGACTTTATTGAAACCCATTCGATCATTGGATCTTTGGACTCTTTTGTTCTTCATTATAGGGGTTTCTTCAGAACTCATTTTCATATGCAGTTCTAATACACTCTTTTTGGTCATATTCTAATGTAAATGCTCTCCAAATTGAGAAGAGAATCATTAAAAAAGAGTCCTTAACAGAGGACTTTGCATTCACTGTGACAGAAAACCATAGAGGGTAGACTTCTTGATTTCAGGAGTAAGAATAATATTGATAGTCTCTGAGAGACGAGGCACGATATAAGTTCTTCAGAAGTGAAATTTATTTGAGAGAAATTATTTTAGAATGCCAAAGCTGAGGTCTCAGAAATGTGAACCAAATGCTGACAGAGATACTGATATTAGAACTGAGGATAGTACAACCTCACCAGAGGGAAAATGACAGAACTTGAGCTCGTCCATCTTCTTATCCCAAGGAAGGATTTCTAATGGTTGTATTCCCCTTTCTTCAAGCTTTTGAGATATTCTGCTGCTTTATTATTGACTTTACCATATATTGTTTACTTCTTGCTCTCTCATCTTGTAGCTGATGATGTGCATATCCAAAAACTTGGGTCTAAGCTTTGTTTGTTGTACACATCTGCCTAAACTTACAACAATTTTATTTCAATAGATGTTATAGTTTCTCTAAAATGCAACTAGCCCAATGTTCTCTAGATACAGAGTGACAAAATAACATTAGCGAACTACAACTGGGGAGAGCTTGTATACACAAGCAGCCTAAAGGAAAACATATGTTTCCTCGCTCGACTTAATTAATGAGCAGGGTATTCCCAATGATTATCACTGTATTTATAGAAATATAAATTTATTCCTTGAGCGACGATTTTGTCTTCCATTGTCTTATTTGGCATTATTTATAAAAGATCCTACTACATTCACTGAACCAGGTTCATGTGTGGATGTTCCATGGTTGCTAAGCATTTATTGTCATTAACTATAGAATAAGTTTTTCCTAATTTTTGAAGTCATTTTGATGTTCTTCCATGAGATAACCACTTCATCTTTTCTTCTTTTTCTTTAGTGCAGATTGATTGTAGGGAAAGTGCAGCACAAAATGCAATAAGCACGATGTCTACAGATAACTTGTCAACAAAGAAACATGATTGAGATGGAATTGGCCAAACAATATGAGAAGAAACAGTTAATTTTTACACTTGCTCTTTACAATTATAATGATATTTATGTAAACAAGATTCCTCTTCGTAATTCATATCTAGCTGGCTTTGCATACATGGAACAAATACTTAAAGGTTATAGGGAACGATGCCTTCAAGTTTGTTGTATGGAGTTAAATATATTTCAAAACTTTTGTGAGACTCTTCGTAGTAGACATCTTCTGAATGATACTCAAGGTGTAAATGTTGAAGAGCAATTGGCAATGTTCTTATACATCCTGGGGAAGAGCTCAAGCAATCGTACAGTCCAAGATAGGTTCCAACACTCAAGTGAAACTGTTAGTCACCATTTTGAGAGAGTTCTCAATGCAATATATAAATTATCATTCTGTTCATCTACCTTCAAGTAGCACACCTCCAGAAATTTACCAAAAAAGCATGTATTATCTTTTTTTTCAAGGTATTTATTTTAAATTTATGTATCTTTCAATAATTTTGGGAAACTGATGATTAATTTTAATTAAAGATTTTCTTGCTTTACTTTTTGAAGAATTGTATTGGGGCAATAGATGGTACCCATATTCATGCGAGTATTGGTGTTGAAGTGCCAGTTGTTGAAGAGCCAGTTCCATATCGGAATAGGAAAGGGCTTTTATCACAAAATATAATGGCAGCTTGTTCATTTGACCCTCGCTTTGTATATGTACTTGCTGGGTAGGAGGGATCATCATTGGATTCTTCTATATTAAAAGAGGCACTAAAATCTAGTTTCAAGGTTCCCAAAGGTC